>JACEEZ010022526.1:0-7500 GCA_016584305.1 Chionoecetes opilio
GGAGGGTGAGGGACAACGTATCACTTTTTCTCTCATCTCTATCTTTCCTTATTCTTCCTTTATTCCTCCATTTCTCCTTCTATTTATCCTACTTTCTCTCTCTCTCTCTCTTTCTCATTTTATCTCTCTCTCTCTCTCTTAGTCTTAGTCTTTATCCTTCCTTATTCCTTTCCATTTCTCTATTTATCCTACTCTCTCTCTCTCCTCTCCTCTATTCTCCTCTCTCTCCCCTCTCCTCTCTCTTCTCTCTCCCCTCTCTCTCCTCTCTCTTTTCTCTCTCTCCTCTCTCTCTCTCTCTCTCTCTCTCTAAATCTCTAAATCTTTACTTATATATGTATTTATAACCTCCCCTCACTCCCTTTTTCTTTCTCGCTTTTAATCCCCTCACAATCTTCTCTCTGCCTTTCCCCTCTTTTCCCCTCCTTTTCCCCTTACTTACCTGCCTCTAACACCTGTCTTTACCTTTCTCCTTCACTTCCCTCCCTCTTCCCCTCTTACCTATCATTCCCACACCTGTTTCCCCTCTTCCTTCCCTTCCAGTCTCGTTGTACCCTCATTTCCCCTCTTCCCCACCCTCTTTTCTTATTTTCTCCCTCTTTCGCCACTCGTTTAACATATTTCCCCTCTTTTCCCACAATTTTCCCCTCTTTCCCCGCCATTTTCCCCTCTTTTTCCCCTCTTTTCCATATGTTGCCATTTCCCCCTCTCCATATTTCCCCTCTCTTATATTTACCTCTCTCTTCCCCTCGTCTCATGCCTCACACACTCTTCCCCTCGTATTGAATGTGTGGTCAGTAGGTAGAATAAACAACTCTTACTAAATAAATACGTGAGTCAATGGTGAGTCAGAGGAGGTGACTATACGTGTACCTATGACTCATTCTGAATAGGTAATGTGAAATGACTCACTCTTTTTTTTCTTTTTTATTTACTTTATTGTTGAATTCTATAAGGTTTACAGCCAGGATCTTCAAGTGGACTACTGAAAACTATCTTTAACTCTCTCTCTCTCTTTATCTCTAACTCTCTCTAGTTCGTGCTGACGTGGCGGCGCTTTGTATAGTCAATAACCTTGTAGTTGGTACTTGCAAAGTGTCTAGATAGGATGAAAATCTTATCTTACCTCTCTCTCTCTCTCTCTCTCTCTCCCCTCTCTCTCCTCTCTCTCTCTCTCCTCTCTTTTCTCTCTCTCTTCTCTCTCTCTCTCTTCTCTCTCTCTCCTCTCTCTCTCTTCCGTCTCTCTCTCTCTCTCTCTCCTCTCTCTCTCTCTCATCTCTCTCTCTCTCTCTCTCCTCTCTCTCTCTCTCTCTCTTCTCTCTCTCTTTTCTCTCTCTCTCTCTTTCTCTCTCTCTCTCTCTACTCAAAAGGCCTTTTCACTACATCCAAATGAATTTTTCTCCTGAGTCGTTTTTTGTTAAGCGCTTTAAAGAATCTATTTGAAATTCATCTCACTTAGAGAGACTCGAGAGAACGTCTTACCTGTGCGTGTGTGTGGGTGTGTGTGGGTGTGTGTGTGTGTGTGTGTGTGTGTGTGGTGTGTGGTGTTGTGTGGTGTGTGGGGTGTGTGGTGTGTGTGTTTGTTTACTTCTTAGCTCTGTGTATGTCTGGGGTACCGTGGTGTGTGTACGTTTCCTTGAGTGTGTGTGTGCGTGGGGTTGTGTGCGGGGTGTGTTGTGTGTGTGGTGTGTGTGGGGTGTGTGTGTGTGTGTGTGTGTGTGTGTGAGCATGTGTGTACAAAACCATACGTACATGTAAGTATTTTTTACTTTTCATTCTCAAACTTACACAAAATATTTTCCTCGAGTCAATTACATTTTAACATTTCTTTTATTCAACTAGTTTGTGTTTATTTTGGCTCCTCCCCTCCTCTTCCTCCCCCTCCTCCTCCTCTCCTCCTCCTCCTCCTCCTCCTCCTCCTCCTCCTCCTCCTCCTCCCCCTCCTCCTCCTCCAAATGTTGTCGGAGCCAACAAAATAACTACATTCAAAAACGACTTGACGCGCACTGTAAAGTAAATGGGTATTGATATTTGCGAATTCGTATCTAGTCCCCCGTATCGATTAGTTGTAGTGGTAGTGGTAGTTGTAGTTAGTATTTTTCATATCCAAATCATTCTGCACTATGAAATTTCCATGTTCCTATCCTCTTTAAAGGGACATGGTATCATTTTCCAACTTTTTTTTCTTACAAATAGTTGATAGTTAGTAGTATTTTATTTCAGCAGATACCCTCGCTATGGACCAATAGGTCTCCTGGTGTCTTTTTACTCCTATGTAATCCTATGTAATCCTCCTCCTCCCTCCTCCTCCTCCCCCTTTCCTTTCCTCCTCCTCCTTCCTCCCTCCTCCTCCTCCTCCTCCTCCTCCTCCTCCTTTTTCCCTCCTCCTCCTCCTCCTCCTTCCTCCTCCTCGGTGACATGGAGACGCCCTAAGTACAGTTAATGAAGACAGGTGGATAGCGACACACGGATGAATATTGATGGGCCAAAGCACTCAGGTGAGGGGAGAGGCTATGTAGGTGAGGGGAGAGGGTGAGGGGCGTGGGTGTCTTAATTAACAGGTGCAACGAAAGGGTAAAGGGGTGGACTAAGGGGTGACCAGGTGAACCTACTCTCTCTACCCTTTCTATTAGCCATTATTTTGGTTTCTGTTCTCTCTCCCATTTTACTTTCTCTCTCTCATTGTGTTTCTCTCTGTCTGTCTTTCTTTTTTCTCTCTGTAGGTATTTTTTTATCTGTCTCTCTGTCTGTCTTTCTCTCTCTCTCTCTCTCTCTTGGAATGTCTGTTTGTCTCTCTATCTCTCCCTCTCTGTGTCTCTGTCTTTCTCTCTCTGTCTGTATCTTTTTTTCTTCTTTTTTGTTCTCTCTCTCTCTCTCTCTCTCTCTCTCTCTCTCTCCCCTTCTCTCTCTCTTCTCTCTCTCTCCCCCCTCTCTCTCTCTCTCTCTCTCTCTCTCTCTCTCTCTTCTCTCTCTCTCTCTCTCCTCTCTCTCTCTCTCTCTCTCTCTCTCTCTCTCTCTCTCTCTCTCTCTCTCTTCATCTCACACCTTTTAGTCTAATCAACCATGCAGGCGACAGAAGGGGAGGAAAAGGAAGGAGGGGAAACGAGGGGAGCAGGGTGGGGGAGAGAGGGAGGGGAAAAGGAGAGAGAGAGAGAGAGAGAGAGAGAGAGAGAGAGAGAGAGAGAGAGAGAGAGAGAGAGAGAGAGAGGAAGTTAAAGAGAAATGGGGAAAATTACTTTGAAGGTTTTTTTTTTTGTATTTGGTTGGGGTTTTTTTTGGTTTTTTTTATATTAACTTTTTTTTCGCTCTTTCTTTTATTTTTCTCTTTCTTTCTTTTGTTTTTTCTTTCTTTCTCTCGTTCTTTTGTAATCTTTCCTTAATTTTCTTTCTTTTTCCTTCGCCTAATATTGTTTCTTTTTTTCCTCTCTGTTATTTCAGTTTCTTTCTTCTTTTATTCTTCCTATATTTTTCACATTTGCTTTTCCATTTATATATATTTTTTCAATCTTTCATCTTTTAGGCTTAATTAATTTTAGGCTTAATTAATTTTGGGCTTAATTAATTTTAGGCTTAATTAATTTTAGGCTTAATTAATTTTAGGCTTAATTAATTTTAGGCTTAATTAATTTTAGGCTTAATTAATTTTAGGCTTACTTAATTTTAGGCTTAATTAATTTTAGGCTCAATTAATTTTAGGCTTAATTAATTTTAGGCATAATTAATTTTAGGCTTAATTAATTTTAGGCTTAATTAATTTTAGGCTTAATTGATTTTAGGCCTAATTAATTTAAGGCTTAATTAATTTTAGGCTTAATTCATTTTAAGCTTAATTCATTTTAGGCTTAATTAATTTTAGGCATAATTAATTTTAGGCTTAATTAATTTTAGGCTTAATTAATTTTAGGCTTAATTAATTTTAGGCTTAATTAATTTTAGGCTTAATTAATTTTAGGCATAATTAATTTTAGGCTTAATTAATTTTAGGCTTAATTAATTTTAGGCTTAATTAATTTTAGGCTTAATTGATTTTAGGCCTAATTAATTTAAGGCTTAATTAATTTTAGGCTTAATTCATTTTAAGCTTAATTAATTTTAGGCTTAATTAATTTTAGGCTTAATTCATTTTAGGCTTAATTAATTTTAGGCTTAATTAATTTTAGGCTTAATTTATTGTAGGCTTAATTAATTTTAGGCTTAATTAATTTTAGGCTTAATTAATTTTAGGCTTAATTAATTTTAGGCATAATTAATTTTAGGCTTAATTAATTTTAGGCTTAATTAATTTTAGGCTTAATTAATTTTAGGCTTAATTGATTTTAGGCCTAATTAATTTCAGGCTTAATTAATTTTAGGCTTAATTCATTTTAAGCTTAATTCATTTTAGGCTTAATTCATTTTAGGCTTAATTAATTTTAGGCTTAATTAATTTTAGGCTTAATTCATTTTAGGCTTAATTCATTTTAGGCTTAATTAATTTTAGGTTTAATTAATTTTAGGCTTAATTAATTTTAGGCTTCATTAATTTTAGGCTTAATTAATTTTAGGCTTAAATGATTTTAGGCTTAATCAATTTTAGGCTTAATTAATTTTAGGCTTAATTAATTTTAGGCTTAATTAATTTTAGGCTTAATTAACTTTAGGCTTAATTAATTTTAGGCTTAATTAATTTTAGGCTTAATAAATTTTAGGCTTAATTAACTTCAGGCTTAATTAATTTTAGGTTTAATTAATTTTAGGCTTAATTAATTTTAGGCTTAATTAATTTTAGGCTTAAATAATTTTAGGCTTAATTAATTTTAGACTTAATTAATTTTAGGCTTAATTAATTTTAGGCTTAATTAATTTTAGGCTTAATCAATTTTAGGCTTAATCAATTTTAGGCTTAATTAATTCTAGGCTTAATTAATTTTAAGCTTAATTAATTTTAGTCTTAATTAATTTTAGGCTTAATTAATTTTAGGCTTAATTAATTTTAGGCATAATTAATTTTAGGCTTAATTAATTTTAGGCATAATTAATTTTAGGCTTAATTGATTTTAGGCCTAATTAATTTGAGGCTTAAAAGTATATCTAACATGTTTTTGAAGAAGATTAAGATTTGTATCAAAATTTGTCTGTTTAACTTCTATGGATGAATATTTATTTGATTTCTTTAATTTTCATATATAATCTTTTATTTTCCCTTATTTTCTATTTTCTACAATTTATAAAGGCGATGAATGAAAAGTTCGTCATTTTATTCTTTCCTTGATTCATGAGAAATTTAATTAAAACGTGATTTAATATATTTATTCAAAACTTTCATTCCTACACAAGTTCCTTCATTCGTAATTTTATCCCTGTATTTGTTATTCATTTTATTCGATCACAACTTTATACAATGTTTCCTTTATTAATTCTTTCATAACTAATTCATTTATACAAAGCTTTTATGTAACTTTTATAACCTTTCATAACATAACTTCGTCCACATATTAATCATTTCCTTCAGTTCCCGCCCTTTTCCCCTCTTAACTATCATTCCCACACCTGTTTCCCCTCTTACTTCCCTGCTAGTCTCCTTGTACCCTCTTTTCCCCTCACTTCCCCTATTTCCCCTCTTACCTATCATTCCCACACCTGTTTCCCCTCTTACTTTCCTGCTAGTCTCCTTGTACCCTCTTTTCCCCTCACTTCCCCTATTTCCCCTCTTACCTATCATTCCCACACCTGTTTCCCCTCTTACTTCCCTGCTAGTCTCCTTGTACCATCTTTTCCCCTCACTTCCCCTATTTCCCATCTTACCTATCATTCCCACACTTGTTTCCCCTCTTACTTTCCTGCCAGTCTCCTTGTACCATCTTTTCCCCTCACTTCCCCTATTTCCCCTCTTACCTATCATTCCCACACCTGTTTCCCCTCTTCCCTCCCTTCCAGTCTGCTTGTACCCTCATTTCTCCTCTTTTCCAATATTTTCTCATTTCCCCCTCCTTTTCCCCCCCTTTTCCCCTCACTCCCCTCACTTTCCCTTACACTTATATTTTAGTGATAGAAACACTTATATTTTAGTGATATATAGTCACTTATATTTTAGTGATATATAGTCACTTATATTTTAGTGATATAAACACTTATATTTTAGTGATATAAACACTTATATTTTAGTGATATAAACACTTATATTTTAGTGATATATAGTCACTTATATTTTAGTGATATAAACACTTATATTTTAGTGATAGAAACACTTATATTTTAGTGATATATAGTCACTTATATTTTAGTGATATAAACACTTATATTTTAGTGATATAAACACTTATATTTTAGTGATATATAGTCACTTATATTTTAGTGATATAAACACTTATATTTTAGTGATATATAGTCACTTATATTTTAGTGATATAAACACTTATATTTTAGTGATAGAAACACTTATATTTTAGTGATATATAGTCACTTATATTTTAGTGATATAAACACTTATATTTTAGTGATATAAACACTTATATTTTAGTGATATATAGTCACTTATATTTTAGTGATATATAGTCACTTATATTTTAGTGATATATAGTCACTTATATTTTAGTGATATATAGTCACTTATATTTTAGTGATATATAGTCACTTATATTTTAGTGATATATAGTCACTTATATTTTAGTGATATATAGTCACTTATATTTTAGTGATATAAACACTTATATTTTAGTGATATAAACACTTATATTTTAGTGATATAGAGGCACTTATATTTTAGTGATATAAACACTTATATTTTAGTGATATAAACACTTATATTTTAGTGATATATAGTCACTTATATTTTAGTGATATAAACACTTATATTTTAGTGATATATAGTCACATATATTTTAGTGATATAAACACTTATATTTTAGTGATATAAACACTTATATTTTAGTGATATATAGTCACTTATATTTTAGTGATATATAGTCACTTATATTTTAGTGATATAAACACTTATATTTTAGTGATATATAGTCACATATATTTTAGTGATATAAACACTTATATTTTAGTGATATAAACACTTATATTTTAGTGATATAAACACTTATATTTTAGTGATATAGAGGCACTTATATTTTAGTGATATATAGTCACTTATATTTTAGTGATATAGAGGCACTTATATTTTAGTGATATAAACACTTATATTTTAGTGATATATAGTCACTTATATTTTAGTGATATAAACACTTATATTTTAGTGATATATAGTCACTTATATTTTAGTGATATATAGTCACTTATATTTTAGTGATATATAGTCACTTATATTTTAGTGATATATAGTCACTTATATTTTAGTGATATAAACACTTATATTTTAGTGATATATAGTCACTTATATTTTAGTGATATATAGTCACTTATATTTTAGTGATATATAGTCACTTATATTTTAGTGATATAAACACTTATATTTTAGTGATATATAGTCACTTATATTTTAGTGATATATAGTCACTTATATTTTAGTGATATAAA
>JACEEZ010022526.1:12500-15000 GCA_016584305.1 Chionoecetes opilio
AATTATAGTTTTATTTATTTATTTATTTCTATTAATTCTAGTTTTATTTATTTATTTATTTCTATTAATTCTAGTTTTATTTATTTATCTATTTCTATTAATTCTAGTTTTATTTATTTATCTATTTCTATTAATTCTAATTTTATTTATTTATTTATTTCTATTAATTCTAGTTTTATTTATTTATTTATTTCTATTAATTCTAGTTTTATTTATTTATCTATTTCTATTAATTCTAGTTTTATTTATCTATCTATTTCTATTAATTCTAGTTTTATCTATTTCTATTAATTCTAGTTTTATTTATCTATCTATTTCTATTCATTCTAGTTTTATTTATTTATCTATTACTATTAATTCTAGTTTTATTTATTATCAATTTCTATTCATTCTAGTTTTATTTATTCATCTATTTCTATTCATTCTAGTTTTATTTATCTATTTATTTCTATTAATTCTAGTTTTATTTATCTATCTATTTCTATTAATTCTAGTTTTATCTATTTCTATTAATTCTAGTTTTATTTATTTATCTTTCTATTAATTATATTTTTGTGTTAATTTAATTTTTTCATTTATCGAATTCTTTTGTCTTCTATTCTTTTTATTTATCCATTTATATCCTTTACATTATTTTCTTTATCTCCTATTCCATCCTTTACTCTTGCCTTCCTTTGTATTCCTTTCCTTTCCTTTCTCTTTCTTTTCTCTTTCCTTTGTATTATCTTCTCTTTCCTTTGTATTATTTTATTTTTATTTTGTATTATTTTCTCTTCCTTTCTTCCTTCCTTCCTTCCTTCCTTCCTTCCTTCCTTCCTTCCTTTCTTCCTTCCTTCCTTCCTTCCTTCCTTCCTTCCTTCTTCCTTCCTTCCTTCCTTCCTTTCTTCCTTTCTTTCTTTCTTTCTTTCTTTCTTTCTTTCTTTCTTTCTTTCTTTCTTTCTTTCTTTCTTTCTTTCTTTCTTTCTTTCTTTCTTTCTTTCTTTCTTTCTTTCTTTCTTTCTTTCTTTCTTTCTTTTTTCCTTCCTTCCTTCCTTCCTTCCTTCCTTCCTTCCTTCCTTCCTTCCTTCCTTCCTTCCTTTCTTTTTTTCATGCATTTCTTTCATTCTCAAGTTTCTCTTTATCTCAATTTCCATTTTGCAATTCTCCTCTTCCTTAAATTTTCATTTGTAAGACAATCTTTTAATCTTAATCGAAATTGCTTCCTATTCATTCTCTCTCTCTCTCTCTCTCTCTCTCTCTCTCTCTCTCTCTCTCTCTCTCTCTCTCTCTCTCTCTCTCTCTCTCTCTCTCTTCTCTCTCTCTCTCTCTCTCTCTCTTTTTGTGATCTCTTTAATCCACTCATTTAATTACTTCGTTTTGCCACTTTTTTCCCCCTTTTTGCTACTTTTTTCCCCTTTTATGCCACTTTTTTTGTCTCTTTTTCTCCTTTTTATGCCACTTTTCGCCCTTTCCCTTTTTTTTGCCACTTTTTTCCCCTTTTATGCCACTTTTTATGCCACTTTTCCCCCTTTTTTTGCCACTTTTTCCCCCTTTTTATGCCACTTTTCCCCCTTTGTATGCCACTTTTCCCCCTTTTTATGCCACTTTTCCCCCTTTTTATGCCACTTTTCCCCCTTTTTATGCCACTTTTCCCCTTTTTTTTTGCCACTTTTCCCCCTTTTTTTGCCACTTTTCCCCCTTTTTATGCCACTTTTCCCCCTTTTTATGCCACTTTTCCCCCTTTTTATGCCACTTTTCCCCCTTTTTATGCCACTTTTCCCCCTTTTTATGCCACTTTTCCCCCTTTTTATGCCACTTTTCCCCTTTTTTTTGCCACTTTTCCCCTTTTTTTGCCACTTTTCCCCCTTTTTTTGCCACTTTTCCCCTTTTTTTTGCCACTTTCCCCCTTTTTTTGCCACTTTTCCTCCTTTTTATGCCACTTTTCCCCGTTTTTATGCCACTTTTCCCCCCTTTTTATGCCACTTTTCCCCTTTTTATGCCACTTTTCCCCTTTTTTTTGCCACTTTTCCCCCTTTTTTTGCCACTTTTCCCCCTTTTTTTGCCACTTTTCCCCTTTTTTTTGCCACTTTCCCCCCTTTTTTTGCCACTTTTCCCCCTTTTTTTTGCCACTTCTCCCCCTTTTTTTGCCACTTTTCCCCCTTTTTTTGCCACTTTTCCCCCTTTTTTTTGCCACTTTCCCCCTTTTTTTGCCACTTTCCCCCCTTTTTTTGCCACTGTTCCCCCTTTTTTTGCCACTTCTCCCCCTTTTTTTGCCACTTTTCCCCCTTTTTTTGCCACTTTTCCCCCTTTTTATGCCACTTTTCCCCTTTTTTTGCCACTTTCCCCCCTTTTTTTTGCCACTTTTCCCCTTTTTTTTCCACTTTTCCCCCCTTTTTTTGCCACTTTTCCCCCTTTTTTTTGCCACTTTTTTCCCCCTTTCCCCCCTCTTTTTTTCCCCCTTTCCTCCCTCTTTTTTGCCACCTTTCCCCTTTTTCCCCCTTTTTATGCCATTTCCCCCCCT
>JACEEZ010022526.1:30000-32500 GCA_016584305.1 Chionoecetes opilio
AAACAGAAGTAAGGAGGGAGGGAAAGGGAAAGGGGGAAAAGGAGGAGGGAGGAGGAAGGGGAGGGGAGGAGGGGAGGAGGAGGGGAGGAGGGGGGGAGGGGAAATAATTTTGTAGGAATGTAAGGGGGGGAGGGTTTTTGAGAGGGGGGAAAAAGAGGGGGAAAAAAGGGGGGGAAATGGTAGGGAAAAAATGAAGGGAATTTATTTGGGGGGAAAAAAGAGGGAGAGGGGAGAGAGAGAGAAGGGGAAAAGGGGAGAAGGAAAAGGAGAGAGATGAGAGAGAGAAAAAGAGAGAAGAGGGGAGAGAGAGAGAGAGAGATAACATTCCTTTTAATTTTTGTTTCCTGCTTCTATTACGTTTTTTTATTCCCCGTTTTTCCCCCCTCCCTTCTTTCATTCCTTTATCCTGAACCCCCATGGCATTAAAGGGGGCTCTCTCTCTCTCTTTTCCTCCTCCCTCCCCCCTCTTTCTCTCTCCCTCTCTCTCCCCTCTTCTTCTCTCAAACCCTTTTTTTTTTCCCCCCCCCCCCCCTTTTTTTTTTTTTTTCTCTCTCCTCTCCCCTTTTTCTCTCTCTCTTTTCTCCCTTTTCTCTCTCTCTCTCTCTCCTCTCCTCTCTTTCTTTTTGTCTGTATATCGGGTATCTAGCTCGATTTATTTTTTCAAAGATGAAAATTTTTAAACCATAAAAATAAATAAATAATAATAATAATAAAAAAATAATAATAAAATAAAAAATAAAAAAATAATAAAATAAAAAATAATAAAAATACTAACACTAACACTAATAATAAAAATAATAATGATACTATTTAAATTTTCTCTTTACAAAACTCACTCATAATGCTACCTGGATTTATGAACAAATTTTTAAACGCCGGTAATTGGGGTACTTTACGCCTCTCACCTGTGTATAATGAAACCCGTAATTTCCCTTTATCAGGGGAGTAGTCCGGGTCACTTAAATGTCATTATGTACACCCGTAATTTGGGGTGTTGGTGTGGGTGGGGGTGGTGGGTGTTTTTGTGTGTGTGTGTGTCTCGCTTTTTTTTTTTATATTTGTTTCATAGTTTTTTTTACCCTTCCTTTTTTTTTTTTACTGTGGTTGGGGGGGTTTTTGTGGTGTGGTGGGGGGGGGGGTTTGTGTTGGTGTGTGTTGGGGTGGTGTGTGTGTGTGTGTGTGGGGGTCTTTTGGTTTTTTGGTTCTTTGTTTTTTCTTATTTTGTTTTTATAGTTTTTTTTCATACTTTTTTTTTTTTAAATGTGGGGGTTTGGGGGGGTTTGTGTGTGTGTGTGTGTGTGTGGTGTGTGGTGTGTGTGTGGGGTGTTTTTTTTTTGTTTTTTTTTTTGTTTTTTTTGTTTTTTTTTTGTGTGTGGGGGGTTTGTGGTGTTGGGGGGGGGTTGGGGTGTGGGTTTTTTTGTTGGTTTTGTTTTTGTGGGGTGTGTGTGTGTGTGTGTGTGTGTGTGTATAGACCATTAATTTATTTTTCCACCTTTTGTTGTTGTTTTTTTCTTCACTTTCACATTTTTGGGACATATTCTTTTTTTTTTTTTTTTTTACATCACAAGAAAATGAAAAAAAGAAATGTAATAGAATATAAAAAATGTAAAAGAAGGAAAGTAAAAGAAAAGAAGAGAAAGTAGCAAGGGAAAATAAAGGAAAAAAGGAAGGGAAAAGAATGATACCAAAAGGAAGAAAAAAAAACAGATCTGCAGGGAATTGTATCGAAAAAAGATCAAATTTTCCACACAATGTTTTATATTACGGAAAGCAGAGCGGCGACTGGTCTTTCTTTTTTTTTCTTTTTTTTCTTTCTCCTTATCTTTCTTTCTTATTTTTTCTTTCCTTATTTTCTTTTCTTTGAGTTTTTTTTATTTTCTTTTTTTTCTTATTGTCTTTTTTCATTTTTTTTCTTTTCTTTATTTTTTCCTTTATCTTTCTTTCGTCTTATTTTTTCTTTCCTTATTTTCTTTCCTTGAGTCATTTTTCCTCTATCTTTCTTTCTTTTTGTTTTTTCTTTCCTTCTTTCTTTTAGTTTTTTCTTTCCTTCTTTCTTTTTTATTTTCTTTCCTTCTTTCTTTTTGTTTTTTCTTTCCTTCTTTCTTTTTGTTTTTTCTTTCCTTCTTTCTTTTTGTTTTTTCTTTCTTGCTTTCTTTTTGTTTTTTCTTTCCTTCTTTCTTTCTTTTTTTTCTTTCCTTTCTTTTTGTCTTTTTTCCTTTATCTTTCTTTCTTCTTATTTTTTCTTTCCTTCTTTCCTATTGTTTTTCTTTCCTTCTTTCTTTTTGTTTTTTCTTTCCTTCTTTCTTTTTGTTTTTTTCTTCCTTCTTTCTTTTTGTTTTTCCTTTATCTTTCTTTCTTTTTTGTTTTTTCTTTCCTTCTTTCTTTTTGTTTTTTCTTTCCTTCTTTCTTTTAGTTTTTTCTTTCCTTCTTTCTTTTTGTTTTTTCTTGCCTTTATTTTTTTTTTTCCTTTTGTTTTTGTTTTCTTTCCTTTTTGTTTTTT
>JACEEZ010022526.1:35000-37500 GCA_016584305.1 Chionoecetes opilio
AAAATGATAATTGAGGCTTGTGTTGTGGTATTGTGGTGATAGGAGTAGCGGTGGTGGTGTTAGTGGTGTTGGTGATGATGATGATGATGGGTGGTGATAGTAGTGATGATGTTGTTGGTGTGGTGGTGATAGTGGTGATGATGGTGATAATGGTGATGATGGTGTTGGTGTGGTGGTGATAGTGGTGATGATGGTGTGGTGGTGATAGTGGTGATGATGTTGTTGGTGTGGTGGTGATAATGGTGATGATGGTGTTGGTGTGGTGGTGATAGTGGTGATGATGGTGTTGGTGTGGTGGTGATAGTGGTGATGATGGTGTTGGTGTTGGTGGTGATAGTGGTGATGATGGTGTTGGTGTGGTGGTGATAGTGGTGATGATGGTGTTGGTGGATATAGTCCATGGTAGTATTGGTGGTGTTGTTACTGTTCTTGTTAGTGGTGTTGGTGGTGGTGTTACTGTTCTTGTTAGTGGTGTTGGGGGTGTTGTTACTGTTCTTGGTAGTGGTGTTGGGGGTGTTGTTACTGTTCTTGGTAGTGGTGTTGGTGGTGTTGTTACTATTCTTGTTAGTGGTGTTGGTGGTGGTGTTACTGTTCTTGTTAGTGGTGTTGGTGGTGCTGAGGTTGAACGAAATGAAAAAGGACAAAAATTGAAACTAACGGCATTGAAATATATAGAAAAGATTTGAGAGAAATGTGGATCGAATACAGACATTGTAGATAGAGAGATGAAGGCGAAGGAAAATATATAGGAAATTAAGTAGATGATAAAAGAGAGGGAAAGGAAATAAATGCATGTATACATAGGTGAAAGAAAAATTAACATGAAGAAATTAGCAGGAAAAAAGAAGAGGTTTACTTTGATAATAAATATATAGAAAAGAACAGAAAGCAAATTTAATCGGAAAAAAACCCACTAAGAAAGTAAAAGAATGTAAATACTTTGATAAGATAAATATGATAAGATAATGAAAGAAAGAAAAAATAGGAAGAGAGGGAATGAAGTAGTAAAAAAAGAGAGAGAGAAGAGAAAAGAAAGTAGAGTAGAATAATAAAAGGAGAGAGAAAAGAAAGAAAAAAGAGAGAAAGAGATAATTAAGTAAATATAATGCAAGGAAAACGAAATAAAAAAAAAGTAAAAATAGAGAGAGAGAGAGAGAGAGAGAGAGAAGAGAAGAAGAGAAAAGAAAGTAGAGTAAAAGAATAAAAGAAGAGAAAAGAAAGAAACAAGAGAGAAATAGAGAGATTGAAGTAAATGTAATGCAAGGAAAGCGAAATAAAAAATGAGAAGTAAAAATAGAAAGAGAGAGAGAAGAGAAGAAGAGAAAAGAAAGTTAAGTAAAAGAATAAAAGAAGAGAAAAGAAAGAAACAAGAGAGAAATAGAGAGATTGAAGTAAATGTAATGCAAGGAAAGCGAAATAAAATAAAAGTAAAAATAGAAAGAGAGAGAAGAGAAGAGAAAAGAAAGTAAAGTAAAAGAATGAAAGAAGAGAGAAAAGCAAGTAAAAAAAGAGAGAAAGAGATAATTAAGTAAATATAATGCAAGGAAAGCGAAATAAAAAATGAAAAGTAAAATGAGAGAGAGAGAAGAGAAGAAGAGAAAGGAAAGGAAAGTAGAATAATAAAAGAAGAGAAAAGAAAGAAAAAAAAGAGAAAGAGAGAAGGAATGAAGTAAATATAATGCAAGGAAAGCTAAATAAAAAAAAAGTAAAAAGAGAGAGAGAGAAGAGAAGAGAAAGTAAAGTAAAAGAATAAAAGGAGAGAGAAAAGAAAGAAAAAAAGAGAAAGAGAGAAGGAATGAAGTAAATGTAATGCAAGGAAAGCGAATAAACAAAAAACAAACAAAAAATAGGAGCAACATAAACACGTAGATAAGATTATAAAATACGAGGAAACTAATAATAATAAGAAGAAAATGTAAAGAGAATGAGAAGAATGAACTGAGAATGAAAAAGTGAACTGAGAATGAGAAAGAATGAACTGAGAATGAAAAAGTGAACTGAGAATGAGAAAGAATGAACTGAGAATGAAAAAGTGAACTGAGAATGAAAAAGTGAACTGAGAATGAGAAAGAATGAACTGAGAATGAGAAAAAATTAACTGAGAATAAGAAAGAATGAACTGAGAATGAGAAAGAATGAACTGAGAATGAAAAAGTGAACTGAGAATGAGAAAGAATGAACTGAGAATGAGAAAGAATGAACTGAGAATGAAAAAGTGAACTGAGAATAAGAAAGAATGAACTGAGAATGAGAAAGAATGAACTGAGAATGAAAAAGTGAACTGAGAATGAGAAAGAATGAACTGAGAATGAGAAAGAATGAACTGAGAATGAGAATGAATGAACTGAGAATGAGAAAGAATGAACTGAGAATGAGAAAGAATGAACTGAGAATGAGAAAGAATGAACTGAGAATGAGAAAGTGAACTGGGAATACGAAAGAATGAACTGAGAATGAGAAAGAATGAACTGAGAATGAGAAAGAATGAACTGAGAATGAG
>JACEEZ010022526.1:42500-44402 GCA_016584305.1 Chionoecetes opilio
GAAATCATTAATAAGTCAGTCAGTCAGTTAGAAAAAGGGAAAAAAAAAAGTTCCCTTATGTAGTAGTCCCC
This sequence comes from Chionoecetes opilio, assembly GCA_016584305.1. Classification (NCBI taxonomy): domain Eukaryota; kingdom Metazoa; phylum Arthropoda; class Malacostraca; order Decapoda; family Majidae; genus Chionoecetes; species Chionoecetes opilio. Next base: position 42,572 of record JACEEZ010022526.1, read on the forward strand.
AAATTTGAAAGAGAAAAAGAAAGAGGGGAAAAAAAAAAAGAAAATAAAAAAAGCGTATGCTTTGTAAGTCCCTTTGAAAAGATCAAAAAAAAAAAAAATGTAACATTAAAATATATTAGAAAAAATCAAATTTAATTCCCTTTTTCTTTTAAATCTCTCAGTTGGGTCAAAAAAAAAAATTTTTCTTTTCCGTCTCGTCTTTTTTTTTAAAAAAAAAATTTTTTTCTTTTTTTCTCCCTCCTTTAAAATTAAAAAGGTTAAAAAAAAAATTATTGGTTTTTAGTCTTTTTCTCCTCTTTTAAAATTTTCTCTTTCTCTCGTTTTTCTTGGCCCCCCCTTTTTCCCCTTTTTCCCCGTTTTTTCCCCCCCCCCTTTTTCTTTTCTTTTCCCCCCTTCCCCTTTTATTTTTTTTTTTTCCCCTTTTTTTACTTTCTTGAAAAAAAATAATTCTTTTATCTCTTCCTTTTTTTTTCATTCCTTTTCCCCCCCTTCTTTTTATCTCCCCAAAAAAAATTTTTCCTTCCCCTTTTCCCCCCCCCCCCCCCCCCTTTTTTTTTTTTCGCTCCTTCCCTTTTGTCCCCTTTTCCCTTTTTTTTTTCTTCCCCTTTTTGCCTGGATCTCCTCTCTCCCCCTCTCTTCTTCTCTCTCCCTCTCCCCCTTCTCTCCTTTTTTTCCTCTCTCTCTCTCTCTTCTCTCTCTCTCTCTTTTTCTAAACCTCTTTTTTTTTTCCGTCAAAAAACCCGTGGGGGGATTGATAAAAATAAGTTGAAGAAAATATTTAATTATTTTAGTTATTATTTCTTTTTGTATTTTTTACTTTAAAAAGTTTTACAATGCGATGCAGAATTTTCTCAGGAATACGATGATGGTCTCAGTTTGTCTTAGGATTAAATAGTAGTGTCAGGAAATCAGATAATAGTGTGTGAAGTTGTTGATTTTGGGAAAAGTCGGCCTACTAAGATGGCCGCCGGGTGACATCATTACACCCTGCGCGCACACTCTGTCTTTATCTCTATGGTATAAACGTATAGGTAAACAATAACAACTAGGCTGCGTAAAGCTCATTTGACACTAATGTAGTCAACTCACCTTCTTACAACATCAATAACGCCTTGCATTATTAACTTAACTACACATAACATACTAGTTAATCACTATGAATATATAAAACACACGAAAAATAACTTATAATCACCGAAAATATTTAAAACAAATATTTATTACGTATTTCAGGCAATTTCGAGGCCATTTTCTAGGCATTTGTTGTGAAGGTGGTGACAGTATTTTTGTTTTAGTGATATTATCGTTGTTTCTCGTGACTCTACAGGCGGGGCGGATTGTGGGCGTGGGGGAACATCTCGTGGGCGTGGTGAGTAAGGACAACTCTGTATTAGTAGTAATTATGGTGTTATATGTGTTATTGTGTTTGTTTCTGTGCTACGAATCTACACGGGATTTTTTTTTTTTGGGTTTGCCTTCTATGCTGGATTTTTTTTTTTTTTTTTTTTCACTATAAGCTTGATTTTTTGTTATGTTTAAGTTTTACGATGGTTTTTGTTTACGTTTTCGGCGTATTTTATTGTGTTTTGTTTTGTTGTGAGTGCCTTTTTTTTAGGGGATGATAAAAAAAACACGCACACACCCGATGGTCCAGTGATAGCGTGCTGGCCTGCCATTCTGTAGTAGGGTTCGAATCCCCCTGCTCCCTGGGTTTTTTTTAGTGACTAATTTTGGGGGGGTTTCTGTCCCTCTTGAGCAAGGGGATGGGGGTGTGGGTTTTGGGGGTGTGGTGGAAAAAAGGTTTCCCCAAATTGCCAAGGGTTCCCCTAAA
>JACEEZ010022527.1:0-23433 GCA_016584305.1 Chionoecetes opilio
TGCTCCTACTGATTTGACTAGCATCGGTATAACCAAAATTTTATTGATATGGTTTTGTTAAATGGGGCACTACCCTTTATCTTTTAGTATCTGAATGCCTTCTGGCTTTCTCTGACCATTCGAATGGGTTTTCTTTCTTATAAATTAGTGATGGGCCCGTTTTTTTAGCAAATCTTTCTATTACTTTCCATAAAACCTCCATTCCCAGAAATTTCGGGTTTCCCCCTATATTAGTGGGGGTTTCATTTTCTCAAAACGGCTTCTATTTGCGGGGTTTGGGGCGGGTAACCTTCCTTGTCACTCGTGTCCCAAAAACAAAATTTTTCTTTGCCCTATTTTCTTTTGGGTCAAATTTAATTTGACTCCAAATTTGTCAGATGTTCAAAAAACCTTTTGACCCTTTTCCAAACAGCCCTCAAAAGGGGGTGCCATCAGATATGTCATCCAAATAATTTTAAAGCCTTCCTTTCAGTAACGGGTTAAAATCTGGGCAAATTTTGCAGAGAAAATTGCCGCCTGAAATTCAACCAAAGGGAAGTTTTTTGAATCTATATAAGGATATTCCTTTCCCTAAAATTTTTAATCTCTACTTTTCTCCCCCACGTATTTGAAAATTGCATTTTTTCATCGGGGGTGGCATAGTTTTCATAGCCCGCTACAGACTCACTAACTCTTCCAAATTTGGGTAGGGGGGTTTATCAGGGGCAAAATTTTTATTCCTTTCCTATAATCCAGACACTCCTTTTTTCCCCCAATTTCGCTTGTTAACCAGTACTATAGGATTTAAAACCCACGCAGCGTGGATTTTTCTATTATGTCCTTCTTTTCCTTTTCCTCAAATTTTTAGCTATTATTCCTTGCTTTCTCCGGATACCTATGTGCTCCTCTACAAGGTTTTGGATCTAACACCTGAATATGGCTTTCATTTTTTCAGGGTCCCTATTCTCCTGCTCAAAGATAAATAACACTGGGTACAGCCAAAAAACGCGGGGGGTTTCTCAGTTGATTTAGACTAATTTAGGTTTCTGGTCCGATACCCACATTGTTTTTTGCCATCGGGTCATTTTTTGAATCAGCCATAGGCCCTACTGACGAGCTATACATATCTAAATCAGGGGTTTTGATTTTCAATCATTTTTTTCTTAAAGAAATATCGAATTACATGCCCCGACACGAAAAAAGGGATTCCAAATTACCATCAAATAAATACCTTCTCACCATTACTCCATTCAAAATTTTCCAAAATTTTCCAAAAATTTCTAAATTTCATTGTCTGACCTCGCTGCATCTTTTTTTTTTCTTTCATTTATTTGTGATGGTTTCGGCGCGCGGTCATGGGAAAAACCCCTACGTTTTCTGCTACATCTGCGGACAATACCGCGTCAGGGGACAGGAAACATCACAGGATTTGTAAAGCCGCCTACGGGCTTACTTTAAATCAAGCTGGGGGGACCAAAAAGCCCCTGGGCCCGCCAGGGTGTGCAAGCTGCGGGGGAAAACCCCTCCGGGGGTGGACAAAAGGGCGCGAAATTTTCACTAAATTTTGGGATTCCCGATGGTTTTGGAGGGGCCGTTTGACCATCTCGGATTGTTCTTCTGCGCCTCATACTAATGGGGTCAACCGGAAAATCGGCACAGCCTCCAGTACCCCGACCTTCCTCTGCCCGCCCTTCCCCCGGGCTCACTGCGAAGAAAATTTCCCTTCCAGCTTCACAAGGGTTCCCGAAGCGCGCGAGGCCACCAGTACAGACGAGGAGGGGATAAGAAGAAGAATGAAGCACAAAATAGTCCCCCGGCCTTTTCACAATGTACTTAATGATTGGTTTTGGGATCTCGCTTGTCGAAGACTCCTTTCCCAGTGTTTTTCCCCCAACTCAAGAAAAATTTTTATTGGCAAAGGCCGGCGTATCACTTTTTTTTCGGAAGGCATGATCCTACATGGGGCTACTTCTGCCAGGAGGAAAACCTCGTGTAAATGCCGGAAGTTCGCCGGTCCTTCTTTTTAAATCCCTCCTATACGATCCGAGAGATTGGCGACTCTTCATTGACAGCTTAAACGCTCTTTGAAGTGTGTGCCCTCCACAACGGGGCCCGTTGCCTCAATCCCTCTTGCCCTCCACACTCTCAAAGAGAAATATGAACAGTGAAGTCTCCCAAAAATCCAATATACAGCCCAAAGGATATCTGCGTCGCTTAAGATGGTGAACTTTCTACTTGGTCGCAGTCCGGGGGCACGAATACCCATGCTTTTTATGCATGTGGGGGCAGGGCGAGACAACCCAGCCTATGTAAGAAAGGTGGCCGCCGAGAGCATTAGTACCCGGGGGGAGAAACTCAAAACGAACCTCTTGTTTTACCGGGAGAAGATTTATCCCACCGCTACCTTGAAGCTTGGGGATGAAACAGTTCACGCGCGCTTTTTGGACAAGGATGGGAGGTGCTTCAACTACCTGTGCCGGCCTTTCCTGGACTGACCATTGAGAAACTGAAGGCCCATTTTCGTGGCCCCCAGATACGGGAGTCATAAAAGGAAAAAAGAGTTCCAAAACTCCCTGAACACCTAGAGTCCCGCGTGGAAATCGTTTTTTTGCGGTGTGAACAACTTCCTGGGGGAAAACGAAAGGGAGCAAAACCCCGCCAACTCTCAGCAGCATGATGAGGCCTTCCAAAAACTCGGGTGTTTGATGAGTATTAAGATGCCTTCCTGTTCCTCCACCATGGGAAGTTTCCTGAAAAACCCTTGGGGGGGGATGAGCGACGAGCGGGGGAAAGGTTCCACAGGACATTTTCCCAATGGAGGAGGGTACAAGGGGGGGGTGGGACCAGTCATGATGGCGGACTACTGCTGGGCCTGAAAAGAGACAACCGGGAGCTGCTCACAACCCGGGGAAACGAAGAAACGCCGATTTTTGCCGTAACTCTGAAATTTTGTGTCCTAACGTCATTCTTAACAATTTATGATAATTATGCTTATCAAAATTTTGGCTAAATAAAAACTGAATAAATTTTTATACGCTGACTTTTTTTTTCTTTAGGAAAACGGAAAAAATCTCAGGGGTTTCTCGCTAGATCCGCAGAAATTTTTTTTTGAGAAAAACGAAATTTTTTTTAAAATTTTTGTAGCAAAAAAAAATACCCGATTGAGCAAAACCAAGGTCATTTTTGGACTCAGAGCATCAAATTAGTCTTAAAACACTGGGAAAAACCCGGACTTTTTAAACTATGTTTTTTTTACCCATGTTTTTGGTGTTGTTTTTTTCAAAACGAAAGATGATTTCTCTCCTGTCCACTTAGGTTCTTCCAGCTCCCTTTTCCAGAATAGCCTGTATTCGTTCCTGTCGAGTACCACTACTTTTGCTAGCATCATTATCGGGTAACATAGCGTTACTCATCCTAGTGGTGAGACAACGTGGTCCTGCCGTAACTTCTGCTCTTGAATTTCTTCTGAGTTTACTACTCCATACTTAGCTAAACTGTACCATAACGTAATTTCAACTGTCCATTACTGTTATTAATTATTGTAGAAAGATGGTTCTTTCTTAAGTAACCTGGACACACATCGTGCTATATTTTCCACTTGTCTTTTCCTAGGGTCCACCAAGAGAATGGTTCCCTCTATCTCGTCCCTGGTAATTCTAACCATTGAGTTCTTTCTGGTCGTATGGTCACGCTTTGCTGTATTTTTATATGAACAGCTTGATTTATGCACTTCATCTTTGCACTCCTCGCTCTTAACTGCTCTTATGGTGCCGTATCGGTGTTCAACAAAATTCAAGGGGTAAATTTAAAGGTTAGCCACATGACTTTTTTTTTTTTGTAATTTATAGTAATTTCTTCTAGTCCTATTATATTCATCCCTACAGGGCTTGGGTGGATAAATACTTGTCTGGCACTACTAACATTAACACTTCTATTGTTCTATCTGCTCCTAGGGTATTTTTTACTTTCACTTGACCTAAGATTCTCAACCCCTTTGGGCCAGTTATGCCTGTCAAACTAGGGATGTTACTGTGGGTTCTTATTTTAAGTTGTAAGTTTAAAGCTGCGCTCTTCTTTATAAGTGAATTTCGTTTCCCACAGTGTCTAATAAAACTTCTGTGACTGGTCTTTAAATGGCTAAGGGGATTATTTGGATCGTTTGTTTACAAGTCACACTGGAGAACACTTTCCCCCCAGGACAACTTGGGACTGCCTCTCCCCTTCGACAGTTGGAGTGGTTGGCGGCTGAGGGGTTGTTCATTTTAACAGTGGGGACAAAAGTCGGGGAATTCCTTCTCCATTCTAAACTGGGTAGCTTCTGGTCGTTACCTACTCTCAAATCTTGTAATTTCCTCCCCATTCCTTCCATCTGTGCCCCGGCAGTTCTCTTACTTCTTGACTGACTGGCTGACGGTTCCTGTGACTGTTCCTGTTTTTTGGGGAGGAATACTCTGGGAAGCGGTGTTATCTCTGACAGCTGCCGGTTTCTGGTTTACCCGCGTATATTCTATTTGTGTCTCTTCCGATGGCTATGGCCCTCTCAGTCTCCACTCTCTCTATGAATTTTCTCAGTGGGATTTGTTCATCCATGAAAAACTCTAATTTCTCCCTACTTTGACTTGGAAATCCTCTCAACAGTTTGTTTTTATGATCTTACCCCTACGGGGAATTTCTCCTGGATGTTTTGACTTTGTTTCCCCAATATGGCGATTTGCATTTGAGTTTAGTTGCGAAATCTTGAGGATCTTCCAGCCAATCATACTTGACCTCCGAAATGCTGTTAAGGATTCTGCCCGACATTATTGTCTGATAGTTCTTCATATAACCAATAAGTTAGGTGTCCCATGATCTAAAATTGACCTGATTAGGGCATTCTGTATGTATAATGCTAATGCGGGTCCACTCTTCCCATAAGGATCCTTTTTCCCTCCCCCCCAAATCCTCTAAACACCTTTCTACTTGGGAAAAGAAAACTTTCAACCTTCCCTCGGCTTCGATTCCCTGCAAATCCTGAGGTTCAGCATTCGTATATCTCTAGGCTTTATCAATGATCTCACGGGTCTCTTGACTTCCTTCTTCTCCCCCTTATTTCTCAACAATAACCAAGAGTCTCTTTCGTTCTTTCCACTTCTTGTTCTAACTGACTCATCCACTTGAACCGCTCGTATTGTTCTGGACTGGTATCATTTTTCTTGGGTGTCACTACTTCCTCCTTCTTATTCTCCAAAACCCTTTGCTCCCTTATGGAGGAAATCCCCCAAATCCTCCATGGAAAATTAATCAAATCCTCCATCTTGGAGAGAAAAAAAAAAATGTATATGCTGACTATTACTAGGTCTAGTGTTGGGCTTTTTTTACGGTAGCTATTACAGCCATGACAACCCGCAGAAGTTGCTTACTTGCCGGGGCGTCTATAAAGCCTCAACACTGACATACACTTATTATTTCTAAGGTGGGTAACCCGGGCCCCCTAAAGCCTGCACTGCAGCCCATGCCTGTAGTTGTGCATGATTACATATACGAGTTTCTCATATATAAAGCTCCTGCCCGTCCTGTTAAAATGCACTCCATCATGCGCTAAGTTTTGTGCATATGGTTGGCGTTAAAGCTTAATTTCCTATACTGAGTTAGTTTCTTGTTCAATTTGTTATTTATCGCTTTAAACTACTTTATCGTATGTTTCTTGCTCAAACCCTCCTAGCGTAATGGTCTGTTATGATCCTGTGTTCTATCATACAAATCCTTATCTCACAGCGGCACGTTGCCTGTAGGCTTCTACTGCCTTCCTAATATTTTCCACTATGTCTCCCACCTTACTGACTTCTTTGATATCATTACTGCCTAACCATAGGATGACTAACTCAAACTCTCTCTGCAATATTCCGTTCAATCTATTCATCTAAAAAAAAGTTCTAATCTTGCCTCCTGGCACTCTATAAACCCCTACTGTTACGTTAGGATCATCTACTTCCACGGTCTGAGGGACCTGACTATGACCAACTAACGCTACCCTGTACATGGATGTGATCACTGGGCACTGGCACTTGAAAAATAAAAAGGAATTAGTTAGCACGTGGGTAAGAGGACCCCCGAATGGATCCTAACCAGCTGCCACCAACTTGTAGCGCCCCCCTTATAAACTTGATGTTAACTTTAAGGGCCCCCACAAACCTGGCAATTACGCTGCCACCACCCACAATAAGTGGGAATTTTTTTTTAAGATTCAGAGAATATGTGAGTATAACTGGGGCTTAATAACGACTCGTTAACAGGGTTTTCTGTATATTATCACATACTGTTGGACCAGTATTCACATCCCCACTTAACCTAAGGTTTCACCAAAAGAAATCACTGCACAATACAATCCCCGACACGACGCGACTCTCACTCGTGTTTTTTAAAAAAAACCCAAGAAATTTCCCTTTTCCCCACAGTCACTATGTAAAGTACTTATACACACACACTCGCGATGAATCATGGCCTTAGCTGTATACACTGATGTGTCCACGGTCATCCACTCAGCTCAGCTCCCCACAACCTCCATCCAACACGTGGGGCCCCTCATGGGCTAAACCACCCCCTCAGCTCACTCAGCTCAGCCAGCTCACTCAGCTCACTCCAAAACCCTTTGAAAAGGGTTTTAAGACACAATCCCTGCACGTGTTGTCCCGGAAGGCTTGGTGAGAGAGAGAGAAAAAAGTATGGCTACCTTCTCCCTTCCTTGCCTTCTTGCCGTGACGTCACTAGCGAAACCGCTGGGCACAAAATATTGTCGGAACCTATATCTATTGATTAAGGACTGAGGAGTGAAGGAAAATTTGCGAGCATTTAATTACTAGACATTTATATATTACTTTACTCGCACCACTCAATGTAAACTCTTCGTCAATCATGAGTACAGGATTAACCATTTTCTCGCATTACATCTTTTTCACCTTCTGATCTTTTCAGCGATACTTGCTTATTACAGGTATCTATTACCAGGGTTTTTTACCAACATTCATAGCGCTGCATTATCAATATTAAATTCCATCTGCCATCTGACTGCCCACTCGTTAAGTTTATCTAAGTCTCCCTGCAATATGTTTACATCAGACTGTGATCCAATAATCCTACCAAACCCTTAGTATCATCAGAAAACTTGCTGATATCACTGCTAATCCCACTATCCAAGTCGTTGATGTAAATAAAAAATAGTAATGGACCCAAAGAGACCCTTGTGGAACTCCACTTGTCACCAGTCCCCATTCAGATTTAAAACCCATTAATTGTAACCCTTTGTTGCCTATTACTTACCCAAGCTCTGATCCAATGAAGAACCTTCCCATCTATTCCATGACCCTTAACCTTATTTAAGGTTTCGCTCTGTGTGTGTGTGTGTGTGGACCTCTTCCACTGCCCACAAACTCGTCTCTGCGCATCTGAATCATTGTACTTTGTCCCAGGGTTGTAAATTTTGTAGGCCACATTGTCGTACCGAGCTACCAGAATTATGATATTTTTGTCCAAAGCTCGCTTCGCTCGTTTGGACACCTATTTCAGCCCGAAATCAGGTGTCATATAGGCTTGTAAAATGTTTCCACGAATGTGGGGGCAAAGAAAGATACAGGCGCAAAGGAAGAAATTGGCACAGAAAGTTATATTTCGTCTCTTAACTCATTGTCCAAGCGAGCTTTTAGCATTTATGCTAAAATTCGTAATAATATTGTGCCTGGCGACATTAGTGCAGTGGCGAAAGTAGTGCATTAGTGCAGTGGAAATAAAATGTGTTCGTAGCCTTCACAACAACAGTGTCTTTTAGCGTCGCCCAGAGGCAGGCCGCTTGTGTTAGGCCTCATATAACCACTATAACTGTGTTTCTAATGCCGTAAAAGGTGTTATTTAGGGTTGCGTGGTGTTATATACGTGGTAGGGTGTGTGTGAGGTGTTAAATATGCCATTTCAAACCGTGGGTACAGAGAGGAGGAAGAATAACAATTATGAAATACCACCACCAGGTCCACCACCACTACCCCACCACCACCACCATCAGATTGATTATAATTATCGTACAACCTTAGGTAAAACATATAGTCAGTAAAAGACTTTATAATTTAGTAAATAACTTGTAATTTACTTTAATAAATAACTTGGTAATTTTACTCACCCCCGTTTGAATGTCGTAGCATTGGATTTTCGATCTCGTATATTGAAAATAGACCTAATTTACACATCTCGTATCATCGGATTCTCGTATATCGAATGCTCGTATAACTAATGCTCGTATAACGGGACCTCCCTGTACACTCATCATTGTGGTTTGGTGTCGTCGTTGGTGTTTACAAGTTAACAGCTGTGAGTGGGCCCGCCAGTTCTGGCATCCAGAGAGCCCTTCTCCTCCTTACCATCGAGGGCTGGAGATCGCCTTTCAGTCGGTTCCCCCCCACGCTGGTATCCCAGGTGGCTGATTCTGCTGCCAGGATGGCCTTAAAAGATGTAAACACAACCCCCTTCCCTCTGCCGCTCTCCGCCGCTAAATGCCTCATCTCCCGGGTCTGCCGCTCACCTGGAACAAACCACGCTCGGCAATGCCTCCGCATCACCTCCATGGGCCAATACAGCAGTGACTCTTCCCCCAGCCGTGGATAAGGAAAAAGCCCCGTATCCTCGATGTCACCCTCACCTGCCATCGCCTAGGGTACACGACACTCACTGGTTCACCTGCATCGCCTCCGTCTGTCCCCTGATCCCCACTGCCCTTGGTGCATGAATGTTCCGGAGACTATTGAACACTTTCTGCTGCAGTGTAGTGCTACAGTCTCAACTCCTCGCCTGAACGTCACCACCTTTGACCTGCCCACCCTGCTGGCGGCGGCGGGCGTGCCCCCCTCACGGCACACACACCGTCATCCGCCTCACCTGTGCCTTCCTGAGAAGACAGGTCAACTACCGTGCCTTTGATAACATCATAGTACATCACCAGGGCTCATAGTGATCCCCAAGGGATCCTCGCAGCCCTAAACAACAACAACAACAACAACATTTCTGGCGAGGCACGCAAGCGCGAGTTAAGCCAGGTTTATGGCAACTTGCTTATGAGTCACTAAACCCAACCTAATCCCACGCTTTAACCCCCTAATTAAAGCCAAATCTGCATTAAAAGTTTTCCGCGGCAAGGGAAGAACAGAGGCGATGTAGGTCACAAGAGGAAGAAGAGTGAGAGGCACGCCGCATGTAAACAAACACTTGTCTCTCGCTTCCCTATGAACAACATGTCATTATCTCCAAAAGTTTGAGTCCAAAAGAATGTTTCCTAGAATCCAATAAGGTAAACAGAAACCATACTCCCAATTGTGTAGGGAATTTCGATCCTAGTGTAAAATAATACCATGTTCTGGTATGCATGGGTGTGAACAAGTATAAATGTACGGGTACGGACGGGAGGACCGATCGACCAATATCAATTTTTCCCATAGTTCATGTGTTTCACATAGAGCGAATTCACAAACGACCTTGTTTATCGACCAATTTCTCTTTTTTATGTGGGACCCTAGTGTACCAGTCCCGAACAGTCGTGGCGAGTGTGCCAATCCCTGATGTAGCGCCATTCACTGTTTACCTCCCAACATAGCTACACGGTTCTGGTAGTGTTTGTAATAATTTCTCATTTATTTCACAGCATGTAGGAGCGTACCAAATCCAGCATGTAGCGCCAGTCACTGTTTACCTCCCAACATAGCTACACGGTCTGGTTGTGTTTGTGATTATTTCCCATTTATTTCACAATTTTTCCTGAGTTTTTCCTATATTTTCACTCCCTTAGGAAAATACCTTCGCTCTAACGGACAATCGGCTTTAACGGACCACTTCTCCCCCCTTTTAGTCCGTTAAATCGAGGGTTGACTGTATTGAAAAGTGATGGGGCAAGGACGCACCCTTGCCTCACTCCTGTATTAACAGGAAGAACCTGGATACACCTCTCCTACACTTCACAGCACTCTCAGTCCCAGAGTACAGACCAGTCATCAAAAACCAATAGTCCTTGCAGGAATCCCGCGAAGTCGCAGAAGATCCCAAAGTGACTCACGATGCACTGAGTCAAACGCCTTCTTGAGATCAACATAGGCTGCAAGCATCCCCTGTCGAAACTCACGTCGGCGTTCCACCAGGACACGAAGCGCTAGGATACGGTCCGTTGTTGACTTACCAGGCGTGAACCCAGACTGCTGAGGTCTCTGATGCTTCAGCAGATTACTACGGATCCGTGTCAGCAATAGATGGGCAAGCACCTTGCCTGGCACGCTGAGCAGTGTAATACCGCGGTAATTGTTGCAGTCCTGACGTTCCCCATTTCCCTTTCCAGATAGGGATGACCCACCCCCTTTTCCAGTCAGGAGGAATGGTACCTGATTGCCACACGCAGTCAGGACAGCATGCAACCCGCGGATCATGGCCTCACCCCCAGCTTTGAGGAGCTCCACACTGATATTACAAACACCAGCTGCCTTTCCACCCTTCAACTTTGCTACAGCCTCTCTGACTTTGTCAAGAGAGGGTGCGGTTTCGTCAATGGGAGGATCGGCATCCACTGCCTGTAACCCAGTAGTGTGAAGCTGCTCAGTTGGAGGGACCACCGTGAACAGCTGCCCAAAGTACTCAGCCCAACGAGCCCATCGAGTATCGAGTACATCTGTCCATCCATGTCCAACACGAGGCGCTCATCTGCTGCTCGAATAGCACTCGCCCGAGATGTAGACTTGGAACGGAGCTTCTTCAGGGCTCGGTAGGCGGGTCAGAGGTCATTAGCGTTCAAATGGCCCTCGACATCCTCAGCGAGGCTCCTGACATACCTCTCCTTGTCTCTCCCCAGGAGGGTTCTAGTCTGGCTAGGAGGGGAAGCAACAGATAAAAGTTCTTTTTCCAGTCATAATTGTAATACTGTGCCCAGCAACAGTCATGGAATCTGCACAACTCTCAGCCAAGAAAATCAGTGGAATTACATGGGTGTACACCAATGCAGCGTTGACAGCATTTGTTGGCGGCCATGTTGATAACATTCAGATCAGTCCTGTTTTTTCTAGTGTGTACTATAGTCGGTCCAGCTCAACTTGGTCTCGCGGGAGGGGTGGGTAGATTACTGCAGTGTTGTCACGTTCATCGTTGACAGGCTGATGAGGACCCTCTGTCATACTGTTAACTATTACATTAACTATTTTTTAATCATTTAGTTTTATAATACGGCTGCATGGTTTTGTGAATGGCTTGCGATTTGATGATAAAACAACGAGTCTGTCCTACCTTCCATAACACTTGGCATGGCAGCCCATGCGACGTTGCACGGGTAAGGCTGAGTAACCTGACACAACCCCACCCCTCATTCCTTCCCTCCTTCCCTCCTTCCTTCCTTCCTTCCTTCTCTCCTTCCCTCCTTCCCTCCTTCTCTCCTTCCCTCCTTCCCTCCTTCCCTCCTTCTCTCCTTCCCTCCTCCTCTCCTTCCCTCCTTCCCTCCTTCTCTCCCTCCCTTCCTTCCCTCCTTCCCTCCTTCCCTTTCTTCCTTTCCTCCTTCCCTCCTTCTCTCCTTCCCTCCTTCTCTCCCACCTTTCCTTCCCTCCTTCCCTCCCTCCCTCCCTCCTTCTCTCCCTCCCTCCTCCCTTCCTTCCCTCCCTCCCTTCCTTCCCTCCCTCCCTTCCTTCCTTCCCTCCTTCCCTCCCTCCCTCCTTCCCTCCCTCCCTTCTCTTCCCTCCCTCCCTTCCTTCCCACCTTCCCTCCCATCCCTCCCTCCCTCCCTCCCTCCTCCTCCCTCCCTCCCTCCCTCCCTCCCTCCTCCCTCCCTCCCTTCCTTCCCTCCCTCATTTCCTTCCCTCCCTCCCTCCTCCCTTCCTTCCTTCCTTCCTTCCTTCCTTCCCTCCTCCTCCCTCCCCTCCCTCCCTCCCTCCCTCCCTCCCTCCCTCCCTTCCTTCCCTCCTTTTCTCCCTCCCTCCCTCCCTTCCCTTCCTCCTCCCTCCCTCGACACTGATTTATTGACAATTCACAAATATTGCCAAAAAAATCGTTTTCTATAGGAAAATAGAGAAATTGAAATTTCTGTCATATTTTGCAGGTTTTAGTAATAAATGAAATATGAAAGCATTTCTTTGTGTAAATCGACCATTCTGAGCTCAAAAATGCAAACCATTTTGTTCTATCTCTATTAGAAGTACCCTAACCAGGGTATGGCCTACCCCTAATTTACGGTATGAAAACCAAATAATGAAAATCAGCATTCAGACAACTGTATATCAGTTTTTAGTTGATAAAATGTGTCTATGGGGTTACAAACCCCGGAGAATTCAGAAATCAACACTATTTGGGTCTGGTGATGTCGGGAAGTGCTCCAATTCGGGTATGTGATATTTTCCGGGTTAAAATCCTATGATAGAAAGCGAGATGATGGGTCGACATCTAAATTAAGTTTTATTGCCATGAAATTTCATAGACTGTAACCTATGGGTAATGGACAAAAAATAACCTTGTGAAGGAGTAAAAGTAGAAAAATATTTTTGGTGGACCACCCTGTTATGTCACAATACTGATTTACTGCGGGATGCGAGATTTTACTGTTCCTATGTCTGACAATTGCTTAACTACTATTATAATATCCAAATTCCATTCTTTGTCAGACTTGGTTTCATTTAAGATGAGTGAGAATTATTATTTATGATTGTAATTGTACATTTACAATATTAATTTTCTTATGCAATGAACAATTTGCGGATTAAGATGCCTTATTTTTCAGAAAATCCTTGGTATAAGTCAGAGAAGCTGCTCAAAAGTGCTGAGAGTTTTATCATCAATCTGGTGACAGCCCACAATTACTACACCTACAGTGTTTTAAAGCAGCTCTTTACCTTTTTAATAGCAGGTAAGGAACTGTCCTCAATATGTTGTACCTAAAGCCACACATTGCCTCTATGCACGTATGTCTTTCCATCTATAAGCTATATTGTTTTTCTATATTTTCTTGGTAATTATAGTGTTGATTCAGGGCAGTTGCATCCTACTAAACTTGTTTTTTTCTCTTTTTGCTTCATATAAACTGCTGTATCTCACAAGTGGGATGGTAACCAGAGACAAAACAAATACAATGTCCCTCATGATTAAGACATTGAAATTTTTGAACAGTGATTAGAATTTTTGTAATTTCACAAAATATACAAAAAATTTAAAAAGCTTAAAATTTCATATATCATTATAAAAAATAAAATCCATGCAAGCACACTTCTAGAGTTCATATTCACCACATTTGCAATGCTTTTTAAGACATCAATTTTACACAGCAATACAATGAGTGATATACTTGATAGAAATTAGATATTAATTCTTCTATTATTTTTCTGTGAAAGATAAAGATTTGGCGACATGTCAAATAATTCTGATAAGTATTGTTCTTCCATGAAAACCTGATAAAGAAAAGTAGAACCAAGCATCTCAATTTTCTTTTTATACTGCAACATTTGTCAAGTACCAGTTTATGTGCATGTGTCTCACTTTTGACATAAGTTGAATCAAGAAGGTTGAGCCTGCCACTGCAAATGCTCCTTACTGCAAACTTTTCTTTTATGAATGGTTGGTAAGATGTTTGAGGGAACAAAGAACTTAGAATTCTCATGGAAGAGCATGAGCTCTAGGGCTCTGTTTGCAGGCAAGCTTTAGTTCGGGAGTGTTTGGTTTGGGAAGCTCACTGTTTGTAGTGCCTGCATTTTTTTGCCTTTAGTAGTGAAAATTGTCTGTCTGCATCTACCTTGTAAAATAATGATAAAAACAAGATGCTACAACAAACAAAATGGAATACTGGCCAAGGGACGCCTTGACGAGTTGGCATCCTCCTACATCAGTTGCCATACAAGCTTTGATATGGTCAGCTCCCAGATTCTGTTCTCCCATGGAGTCAAGTTCTCGTCTTTGTTTCTGTGAGGATAAAGAGAGAAAACTTTCCTCTGATGACTGCCTGTCTCACAAATTTGTCTGAAAATCTCCTCATCAAATTCAATTGCTTTCCTTTAGCATTTTTCTGGATGAAGACATGATGGTGACATAATTCACCCATTGTCTGATCACACGCTGGACATGCGATTGCCAGCTGTCACCCTTTTGAAAAGAGTTTATAGCTCCTAGAAATTAATCTTAAAAAATGGGTTTAAAAGTGGGATGTCACTCAACACACTCCCCCCATCCCCTTGCTCGAGGGGGCAGTAACTGCCCGCGTTTTCAGGGAAAGATTTAGAGTTATGAGACACTTGAGCAGGTCCGAATCTGCACGCATCAAGTGGCTCACATATAGACTTTATCCCTTCACTACCCGAGCAATGAGGTTGGGATATTATGGATATACTAAAAGTCACTGCTGTGGGCATGTTTATTTACATCGAGAGTTTGAGTGTAAGGGTAGAATGGTCCAATTAAAATAGCATTGTCTACTTTTCTTTTGTATATGTATACTATATGAATATGTAGAATAGCAAGAATAGCAACACTTATCTATATAAAATACGTAATATTGAACAAATCTCATGTCTTTTTATTTTCTTAATCGAGCTGTCTGAACGCAAGCATTCAGACGCCAAGTCACTCATAAGGCAGTGCTACCACATAGGAAATGTTCTGGGTTGCCATGAGAAACAGATTGTTGTGGTTTTGGCCAACCCAAGGAATTTTGTGATTTTTTATGAATAAAATCACATCAATGTTTCAAACATCAGGTTGAAACAGCCAACCATGGATTCCATCCTCTAAGAAAAAGACCTTCAACCTGAACCTCCTGTAGGAGTACAGTCAACAAAGATACTTAGGAAGATGGCTCATCTTCACAGTATCCTCCTCCCTCCTCTCCCTTCTTTCCTGTGTGCTAAGCAACCTTTTTTTTTCTAGTTAATTTTACTAATGAACACAAAGTACACATAGGGTAAATACTGTAATTTTCAAGTATGTGTGGGCTACAGTTATTTTTGTGATTGTTCATATAGTCTTTTGTGTTTTAATAGTTTTGTTGGGTGGCAAATTTGATCTTGGCCATGGTTCTGGAAGGGAAATATTTCTTCCCCATCCCTATACCTCAAGCTATATCACCATATTGTACACCTCCGTTTATACTGCATCTCATCACTTTGCTCTTTGCATTATTTCCCTTTAGCTTTCTTCTGCAACTTTGCCATTCCAATTTTGAAAAAGCTTTTGTAGATTCTCTCTACCATCCACTTTTGAAATCTTAATAAGACTAAAAAAACCCGTTAGAGTTTTTGTCTATAATAGAACCTATATAAAACTTGCTTGACTCACTTCAACTGTGTTGATAATAAGTTTATATTTTACAGCTCATATTATAATGATATAAGGTAATTTTTCCCATTATCAGGTGTTGATGAGAAGAAAAAGGGAAGGGAGGAATGCTGAGTGAAGATCTGGAGTTTATTCTGAGAGGCTCGTTGGATTGACTTGGCCATCCACAAACATGTCCCCTGTAAGTATGCTTGCATTCAAATCCAAAAAATTGTACATCCTGATCAAGATTTGTATTTAGCCTATGTATTGTTAGATTCCCTCAACACAGTATTTATTTAATTTATTGATTTAATGGGGGTATTTCAATAAAACTTTGCATGTTCATATATCTTTCTAACCATTTATTGTAGTTTTTCATAAAAGTGACCACTACATAAGAGTAGATGGATGGCACCTTTAAAAAAAAACAGTATGCATTGCCCCTCGAAACATTAACTCTGATGAAGTTTAATGCGAGGGGTAAATTGGGGAGGCGGTAGCAGAGTGGTTAGCGTCTCCGAGTGGCTTTTCTCGGTTGACCCGAGTTCGATCCCCGATGAGAACCAAAATCCACTTAAAACCTTTCTGCACTGTCGAGTGGCCTAAAACACCCACATGCTGCCCATTAACTCAAACCTTTGATTGTGGGTGTATCGGAGGACACAGGGGGCAGCATGAGCCTCTAATCACAGGCAATCACTATAAAAAAAAATCCTGCCTCGCTACCACGGGCGAGGGCCAACCATCACAGCCCCTTGAGTGAACCTCCAGGACCTACCATCCCACCCCTGGAGCTCACTGCCCTCAGGCGCTATAGGCACAAATGTTTAAAAAAAAAAAAAAAAAAAACATTCAACAAAACTTGAGATTTTACAGATTATCTAAAACTAGCATTTCGAAAACACTTTCTTGTTTTTACATTCACCAATCTTTTCTGCATGTATTTTTTCAACAAATTTTTAAATTTTTTATTGAGTTCACTGCATTTCTACATTTTTCGCAATATAAGCCTGAACCTTTTGCATACATAGACATGCCATATTTGCTTGTGTATTAAACTCATTTGTCTACAAGGTTAAAAAGGGACAAGGGTGGAAGTTTGATATCCTCTCTTAAAAATGTTATTTACAGTGGTCCCTCACGTTTGGCAATTTAACGAGCCCAGCCAAACCAGCGCTTAAAGTTAATTTCGCCAAACGCGAATAGTAAATTTTAATGGGAAAATTATCCATTAGTCTTTGACGAGGCCCGAGTTCACCCTTTTGACCTCCATTTTTATACTTTAACTGCTTCTTCAACTCTACCCTTTCTTTGACTGCAAAGACATTATACAGAAACATTAACAGCCCAAAACAAAAGAAATAGATAATAGATAACAGATGTTATTTACCATGAATTATTTAGAGTTAGGCCTGGTGAGCAAGTGAGTTGTGGTAGTTGTGCAGGCGGTGGGGGTTGTGACTGTTTTAGCTTTCCTCCACTCCTCGTTTCTTCTCCGCTTTTTTTGCCCTTGTCCTTATCGTCACCCTGGCTTCCTTGAAACCCCCACCACCACCACCAGTACTTGTAATGCCATAGTCTTAGCCCAGAAACCAAAAGAGAAACCCCAAAGGTACCATCACTTGGAGCAAAAAACAGCGCAAAATCGTCAAGATGGCTGGCGGGAAGATATCAAACACCAATATGGTTGCCCTTTTGGGGGGTGCATTCAGGGCCGACGTCATTCCGTTTACGTCAGCGCGCGTCTCGCCAAAAATGAATTTGAAGGGCCAAATTCGGGGTCTTGTACCATATCCAACATATCGCCAATACTGTGTTTCGCCAAGCTGAAACTCGCCAAACGCGAGGGCCACTGTACTAGGCAAATATAATGCAAAAAAATGTCGGTCTACTTTTTGTTAAATGCCACCCCAAATTGTTTGGGAGAAGGCCAGCTGTATGGAACAAACCGTATGAAGTTACAACTGTTGGGTTTTGTAAAAATCTTATGTTTTATCTTGTATACACATCTCTTTCATGTTTTGTTTTGTACATTTATTTTCATGTTCATCCATAAGAGAAGTTTTTGTAGTATTTATAGTTTTATAATAAATAATTGACCCTTTATTGGGGAGGGGAGTTTCATATTGCATTTGGGAATTAAGTAAAAATCATTTTTCCTTGCTTGGAAAGGTTGAAATATTTTTTTTTTTAGTTTGGGATTTACTTTTCATCATAATATACTATTGAAGTGATAAACTTCAAAGTATGAAATGTGTACCATGAGCCTTGCAGTGATGGGATTTTAATTACAACTGGGGTTTAAAGGATTATAGCCTCCACAGTGAGGGTTTTCATGTGACGCTGATAAAACAAGGCTTGACATGAAACCACTGTTTCCCTCTGTCTCCTTAATGAAGACCTTCGCCTTCACTGGGAAATAAAAATAAACCTACTCTAATTTGAACTAATTGGGAGGAGACCTGGGTCGAATTAGCCGAAAGTCCCGGGAAAATCCGATGGTTCCCTCTAGCTCCTCCACCCCAATAAGAACTCACTTAAACATGCTAAAACAGCATAGATTGTAGTGCTTGTACTCTCCAAAACATAGCTGATACTGAAGTCTTGAAATGCAGTTACTTTCTGTACACTTGAGCACTCAGGCGTCACTGATAGCGTCTTCAGGCAAGGGCTGCGTTAAGTAATGCAACGCTAACGGTGCACACGGAGGCGCGCGGTTACGTCGCATAGAGTATGCCTAGCACACACTACCCCCCGGGGGGCCCGCACTGCAGTCTGGGGGGTTGGATCGCTACTGAGTTGCCAGCTCTAACCACAATAAAGGGGAAAGTAAACAAAAGGCAAAGAAAGACTCCCCTTCTTTGCCGTCCTTAATATTTCATTTNCCTGCTCAAAAGTGCTGGAGAGTTTTTATCATCATCTGGTGACAGCCCACAATATACTACACCTACAGTGTTTAAAGCAGCTCTTTACCTTTTTAATAGCAGGTAAGGAACTGTCCTCAATATGTTGTACCTAAAGCCACACATTGCCTCTATGCACGTATGTCTTTCCATCTATAAGCTATATTGTTTTTCTATATTTTCTTGGTAATTATAGTGTTGATTCAGGGCAGTTGCATCCTACTAAACTTGTTTTTTTTTCTCTTTTTGCTTAATATAAACTGCTGATATCTACAAGTGGGATGTAACCAAGAACAAACAAATACAATGTCCCTCATGATTAAGACATTGAAATTTTTGAACAGTGATTAGAATTTTTGTAATTCACCAAAATATACAAAAAATTTAAAAGCTTAAAATTTCATATATCATTATAAAAATAAAATTCCATGCAAGCACACTTCTAGAGTTCATATTCACCACATTTGCAATGCTTTTTAAGACATCAATTTTACACAGCAATACAATGAGTGATATACTTGATAGAAATTAGATATTAATTCTTCTATTATTTTTCTGTGAAAGATAAAGATTTGGCGACATGTCAAATAATTCTGATAAGTATTGTTCTTCCATGAAAACCTGATAAAGAAAAGTAGAACCAAGCATCTCAAATTTTCTTTTTATACTGCAACATTTGTCAAGTACCAGTTTATGTGCATGTGTCTCACTTTTGACATAAGTTGAATCAAGAAGGTTGAGCCTGGCCACTGCAAATGCTCCTTACTGCAAACTTTTCTTTTATGAATGGTTTGGTAAGATGTTTGAGGGAACAAAGAACTTAGAATTCTCATGGAAGAGCATGAGCTCTAGGGCTCTGTTTGCAGGCAAGCTTTAGTTCGGTGAGTGTTTGGTTTGGGAAGCTCACTGTTTGTAGTTGCCTGCAGTTTTTTGCCTTTAGTAGTGAAAATTGTCTGTCTGCATCTACCTTGTAAAATAATGATAAAAACAAGATGCTACAACAAACAAATGGAATACTGGCCAAGGGACGCCTTGACGAGTTGGCATCCTCCTACATCAGTTGCCATACAGCTTTGATATGTCAGCTCCAGATTCTGTTCTCCCATGGAGTCAAGTTCTCGTCTTTGTTTCTGTGAGGATAAAGAGAGAAAACTTTCCTCTGATGACTGCCTGTCTCACAAATTTGTCTGAAAATCTCCTCATCAAATTCAATTGCTTTCCTTTAGCATTTTCTGGATGAAGACATGATGGTGACATAATTCACCCCATTGTCTGATCACACGCTGGACATGCGATTGCCAGCTGTCACCCTTTTTGAAAAGAGTTTATAGCTCCTAGAAATTAATCTTAAAAAATGGGTAAAAGTGGGATGTCACTCAACACACTCCCCCCATCCCCTTGCTCGAGGGGGGCAGTAACTGCCCGCGTTTTCAGGGAAAGATTTAGAGTTATGAGACACTTGAGCAGGTCCAAATCTGCACGCATCAAGTGCTCACATATAGACTTTATCCCTTCACTCCCCCGAGCAATGAGGTTGGGATATTATGGATATACTAAGTCCTGCTGGGGCATGTTTATTTACATCGAGATTTTTGAGTGTAAGGGTAGAATGGTAAATTAAAAAATAGCATTGTCTACTTTTTTTTGTAATGTATACTATATGAAATGTAAAATGCAAAAATGAAACCCTTTATTATAAAAAACGTAATTTTGAAAAAAATCTCATGTCTTTTTTTTTTAATCGAGCGGGGTCTAACGCAAGATTCAGACGCCAAGTCACTCAAAGGCAGTGCTCCCAAAAGGGAAAATTTTTGGGGTTCCATGAAAACGATTGTTGGGGTTTTTGGGCCCAAACCCAAGGAATTTTGTGTTTTTTATGAAAAAAATCACATCAATTTTTTCAACATCAGGTTAAACACCCAAACCCAGGGATTCCATCCTCTAAAAAAAGCCCTTTTAAACCTGCCTCCTGTAGGAGTACGTCAACAAGATACTTGGGAAAGGATGGCTCATTTTCACAGTACCCTCCTCCCCCTCTCCCTTCTTTCCTGTGTGCAAAGCAACCTTTTTTTTTGGGTTAATTTTTACTAATGAACAAAGTACACATGGGGTAAATACTGTAATTTTCAAGTATGGTGTAGCAAGTTATATTTGTGATTTTTTCAATAGTCTTTTGTGTTTAATAGTTTTTTTGGGGGGCAAATTTGATCTTGGCCATGGTTCTGGAATGGAATATTTCTTCCCCATACCTATCCCAAAGCTATATCACCATATTGCACACCTCCGTTTATACGGGGATCTCATCACTTGCTTTTTTGCATTATTTCCCTTTTGCTTTCTTTTTGAACATGCCATTCCCAAAATTTTGTAAAGCTTTTGAGATTCTTCTCCACCACTTTTTTAAATCTTAATAAGACTAAAAAGCCCGTTAGAGTTTTTTTCTTTTAAAAAGAACCTATATGAAAAATTGCTTGACTCACTTCAACTGGTTTATAATAATTTATATTTTACGCTCATATTATATGAATAAGAGTAATTTTTCCCCTTATCAGGTGTTGATGAGAAAAAAAAGGGAAGGGGGGAAGCTGATGAAGATCTGGAGTTAATTCGGGGTCGTTGGGTTGACTTGTGCCATCCAAAACTGTCCCCCATGTAAGTATGCTTGCATTCAAATCCAAAAAAATTTTCATCCTGATAAAATTTTTATTTAGCCTATGTATTGTAGATTCCCCAACACAGTTTTATTTAATTTATTTATTAAAGGTGTATTTTAATAAAACTTTTCATGTTCATATATCTTTTTTAACCATTTATTGTAATTTTTCAAAAAAATGACCACTCATAAAAGTAGAGGGGTGGGACCTTAAAAAAAAAGTATGCTTGCCCCCGCACATTTAAAATCGATAAGTTTAATGGAGGGGTAAATTGGGGAGGCGGTAGCAATGGTTTGGTCTCCGAGTGGCGTTTCGGTGACCCGAGTTCGACCCCGTGAAACCAAAATCCCTTAAAAAACCCTTTTTGCCTTCGGTGGCCCAAGAACACCCACATCTGCCCATTAACTCTACCCTTTTATTTTGGGGGTTGGAGGACACGGGGGCGCATGAGCCTCTAATCACAGGCATCACTATAAAAAAATCCTGCCTGCGCTACCACGGGCGAGGGCCAACCATCACAGCCCTTGAGTGAACCTCCAGGACCTACCATCCCACCCCTGGAGCTCACTGCCCTACAGGCGCTATAGGCACAAATGTTTAAAAAAAAAAAAAAAAAACATTCAACAAAACTTGAGATTTTACAGATTATCTAAAACTAGCATTTCGAAAACACTTATCTTGTTTTTACATTCACCAATCTTACTGCATGTATTTTTTCAACATTTTTAAATTTTTTATTGAGTATCACTGCATTTTCTACATTTTCGCAATATTAAGCCTGAACCTGTTTGCATACATAGACATGCCATATTTGCTTGTGTATTAAAACTCATTTGTCTACAAGGTTAAAAGGGACAAGGGTGGAAGTTTGATATCCTCTCTTAAAAGTGTTATTTACAGTGGTCCCTCACGTTTGGCAATTTAACGAGCCTACCCAAAACCAGCGCTTAAAGTTAATTTCGCCAAACGCGAAT
Organism: Chionoecetes opilio; assembly: GCA_016584305.1. Classification (NCBI taxonomy): domain Eukaryota; kingdom Metazoa; phylum Arthropoda; class Malacostraca; order Decapoda; family Majidae; genus Chionoecetes; species Chionoecetes opilio. Next base: position 21,787 of record JACEEZ010022527.1, read on the forward strand.
AGTACTTTTAATGGGAAAATTATCCATTAGTCTTTGACGAGGCCCGAGTTCACCCTTTTGACCTCCATTTTATACTTTAACTGCTTTCAACTCTAACTTGCTTGACTGCAAAGACATTATAATGAAAACATTAACAGCAATACAAAGACAATAGATAATAGATAACAGATGTTATTTACCATGAATTATTTAGAGTTAGGCCTGGTGAGACGAGTGAGTGTGGTAGTTGTGCAGGCGGTGGTGGTTGTGACTGTGTTTAGCTTTCCTCCACTCTCGTTTCTCCGCTTTTTTGCCCTTGTCCTTATCGTCACCTGGCTTCCTTGAACCACCACCACCACCAGTACTTGTAGATGCCATAGTCTTAGCGAGAAACCAAAAGAGAAACCCCAAAGGTACCATCACTTGGAGCAAAAAACAGCGCAGTCGTCAAGATGGCTGGCGGGAAGATATCAAACACCAATATGGTTGCTTGTGGGCGGTGCATTCAGGGCCGACGTCATTCCGTGACGTCAGCGCGCGTCTCGCCAAAAGTGAATTTGAAGGGCCAAATTCGGAGTCTTGTACCATATCCAACATATCGCCAATACTGTGTTTCGCCAAGCTGAAACTCGCCAAACGCGAGGGACCACTGTACTAGGCAAATATAATGCAGAGAAATGTCGGTCTACTTTTTGTTAAGTGCCACCCCACTTGTTTGGGAGAAGGCCAGCTGTATGGAACAAACCGTATGAAGTTACACTGTTGGGTTTTGTAAAAATCTTAATTTTATCTTGTATACACATCTCTTTCATGTTTTGTTTTGTACATTTATTTTCATGTTCAATCCATAAGAGAATGTTTTGTAGTATTTATAGTTTTATAATAACATAATTGACTTCATTGGGGAGGGCAGTTTCATATGCATTTGGGAATTAAGTAAGATCATTGTTCCTTGCTTGGAAAGGTTGAAATATTTGTTTTTTAGTTGTATTTACTTTTCATCATAATATACTATTGAAGTGATAAACTTCAAAATATGAAATGTGTACCATGAGCCTTGCAGTGATGGGATTTTAATTACAACTGGGGTTGAAAAAGGGTTATAGCCTCCACAGTGAGTTATCATGTGACGCTGATAAAAACAAGGCTTGACATGAACCACTGTTTCCTCTGTCTCCTTAATGAAGACCTTCGCCTTCACTGGGAAATACACTAAACCTACTCTAATTTGAACTAATTGGGAGGAGACCTGGGTCGAATTAGCCGAAAGTCCGGAATATCCGATGGTTCCCTCTAGCTCCTCCACACAATAAGAACTCACTTAAACATGCTAAAACAGCATAGATTGTAGTGCTTGTACTCTCCAAAACATAGCTGATACTGAAGTCTTGAAATGCAGTACTACTGTACACTTGAGCACTCAGGCGTCACTGATAGCGTCTTCAGGCAAGGGCTGCGTTAAGTAATGCAACGCTAACGGGTGCACACCGGAGGCGCGCGGTTACGTCAGCATAGAGTATGCCTAGCACACACTACCCCCGCGGGCCCGCACTGCAGGTCTGGGGGGTGGATCGCTACTGAGTTGCCAGCTCTAACCACAATAAGGGTATGTAAACAAAAGGCAAAGAAGCTCTCCTCTTCTGGCCTCATATTATGTCATTTCCTGCT
>JACEEZ010022528.1:0-38928 GCA_016584305.1 Chionoecetes opilio
ACCAAACTTTTTTTTTTTTTTTTTAAATTCTTTTTTCCTTTTTTCTTTTTTTTCTTTCCATTTATATGAAAAAAAAAAAAACATTATCCTCGACACAAATCCCCCCTAATTTTGCAAAAAAAGCCCCCAAAACCTTTGCCCCAATTTTTTTTTTTTTTAAAAAAAAAAACAGCCCAAATTTTTTAAAAAAAATTTTTTTTTTCCAAACAAACCACAAGGGAAAATTTCTTAATCCACAATCCCTAAAACCCTTGCCTTATCCTTTAAACAAAAAAGATCTTTCTTCACATATCATAAAAACTAATTTTAGTCATTCCCCTTCCCAAAAAATATTTTAAAAATTAATGTTTAAGTTCTATTTTTTCCCTCTTTAATTCCTTGTTATTTTTCTTTCGTTTATTCTTTTTTTTTTTTTTTAGTTTTTTCCCCTTTTAAAATTCTTTGTTTTTCTTTTTTTTTTTTTTTTTTTTTTTCCCGTTTTAATAGTTTCTTCGTTTTTTTTATTTTTTTTTTTTTATTCCGTTTTTTAATTTTCTTTTTTATTCCCGTTTTTTTTTTTTCGTTATTCCGTTTTTAAATTTTTTTTCTTTCGTTTTTTCCTTATTTTTTTTTTGTTTATTCCTTTTATTATTTTCTTTCGTTTTTTTCCTTGTTTTTATAAAATTTCCCCCCTTCCCCCACACAAACCTTTCATAGATTTACATAACACTCACTTTTCCAGCTACACCACTACCCCACACCAACACACACACATAAAATAGAGTTGGAGGGAAAGAAAACTAGGAAAATTAAAAGGAAAAGAAAAAAAGGCAATAATCAACCCAAAGCTTGAAGGCTGACACTACAGCCTTCCCCCTAGCCCTCACTTAGCATTATAGTAGTCAGCATATTTTAAACAAAATCCGCGACGTTGTCTATTTTTTTTTACGAGGCAAAAAAACCATTCTCTTAAGGTTTCATCTTAAAATTATGCTTGTTTACCTATAATAGGTTACTGTGATATAATAGAGGGGGTCTTAACCTGGGGGACGCTACCCCCAGGGGTACGTGAAGGAATTTTTTGGGTAAGTGACAGGTTTCTAAATATACTTCGGGGTTTTAATAAATGCAAAACCCATATCAATTTTGGGTTCCACAGCTCTGACAAACGGGAAGGATTTGCTACAAATTTTTTGGGTTGCCCTAAAGTTCTTTTAAAGGGTCCATGAAGCCAAGCCTCCTCTGGGGAAATTTTTTTCCCGCTGTCTCCCGACTTTCTGAAGGACCTCCTATTTTTTAGGGAAGGCCTTGCTCTCAAACGTATCCGCCTTGATCTAGCGGGCATGGCATAACAAAATGAAGCTGGGCCTCCGTGCCCCGTGTAGGGGTTTTCCCGAAGTTGCACAAGAAAAAAGCCCCCCACAATACTGAAACGTTTTCTTGCCCGCTGCAAAATATTTTTTGGTTGCTTTTCGGGGGAAGCGGGCCAGGGATTGAACACTTTGCCATTGTCAAATGATACTGTGCATCGAAGTAATATGCGACTTATCACGAGAGGATATCACAAGGCTATCAAGTCATTGGCGGAAATCAAGGAGGCTGCCTCTAGGCATATTTGGCATTTCACTTGATGAATCAACTACATTCATCTTGTGGCCGCGTAGCTGCTTGTCCTAGCAACACCAGGTATAACTTAAAAGACTTCAACTTTCAAGGAAGAGTTTTTATTTTGTCATCAAGAGGTCTCTGGAATCTGACAAGGACGGGAGAAGACATCTTTTGAGGGCTGTGTCCCCTTTTTTGAAACGGGGGTGAGAGAAGACTTTCTTGGGCAAGATGTGGTGGGGATGTACACTCCCGCGGGCCTTAGCCCGGCGAAATCCGCTCAGCCTCAAGACCTCCTGGCGTGTCACTTCCTTTTAAATGCCTTATCGAGCAGGCGTAAGATATCTATGAAGGAGTGAATAGGCGACACACACATACACAGAAAAAAAAAATACAACAATAAACACATGACACACACACACCTAGCAAACTTCACACACACATCATCACACACACACTACACAGCACAAGCACACACGACACACATCTGCTGTGGATCTCTGATATCCTCTGAGCGAGATGAGAGAGATAAGAGAGAGAGAGTAGAGAGAGAGAGAGAGAGAGAGAGAGAGAGAGAGAGAGATGTTAATTGAGAGAAATATGAACGAAATATATTAAGAACTAGAACCGACCTAATATTAATACGACCTAAAATAATTTGAGTGCGGAAATGAAAGTAGAAACAGGTAGGAAGCGATGGGGGGGGGGGAGGGGGGGGGGGGAGGGCAGTAGAGAGGGCCGGGGGGAGTAGGGGGAGGCGCGAGTTATTAGGGTAATATAGCGCGCGTAGGTATAGAGAGAGAGTAGTAGGAGAGAGAGAGAGAGAGTAGGAGAGAGAGAGAGAGAGAGAGGAGAGAGAGAGAGAGAGAGAGAGAGTAGGAGAGAGAGAGAGAGAGAGAGAGAGAGTAGAGAGTAGAGTAGTAGAGAGAGTTAAATGGAGAATAAATACAATGTAATCAATAGGGAGGAAGTCGACAGAAGGATGGAGGGAGAGGGAGAGGGGGGGGAAGGTGGCGGTGTATAAAGACAATTGACCCCGTAGGAAAAAATTGAGGCACTTGTATGGAGAATTAATGACGTATTATTTTCATATTGGGAGAAAATTGTGGTGTATAAATGAACTACTAGGATTTTTCAGATATGCACTCCCGTGGGCAAGGGTTCCTTTGTAATAAGATCCCTCGTGTTCAGGCAGTCCTTCCTAGCGAGCTCTCTCTCTCTCTCTCTCTCTCTCCTTCCTTATCCGTCGTTTCGACTGAGAGATGTGTGTGTGTATTGTTGTGTGTGCTGTGTGTGTGTGTGTGTGTGTGTGTGTGTGTGTGTGTGTGTGGTTTGTGTGTGTGTGCGCAGCTCGGCGTGTGTGTGTGTGTGGGTGTGTGTGTGTGTGTAGTGGGTGTTGTGTGGGTGTGTGTGTGTGTGTGTTTCCTGCTTTCTGCTATCAAGTGACCTTTGATAGGCATTTAAAAATTTATAAGGAGTGACACGGCCAGGTAGTTTGAGGGTGAGATTTTTGAGGGATATTTCTCGCCTAAAAAAAAAAAAAAAAAAAAAAAAAAAAAAAAAGGAGCGGACAAACATAAGGTCTGTGAGTGTACAACTAGCTTGGTGCCTCCTGCAATGATAGGCCTAGTCAGGTCTAGATTCCAAGCAGGGTGACAACAACCAACCCCAACGCAAGCAAGATGCATTGTATGAATCACCGCTACACACTTGCTGTGAAGACCCTACCTCCAGACCTCAAAACCATACTTGACGATGTTGTAGCCATGGTCAACTTTATTAAAAACAATCTGTTGAACACAAGGATGCTGCGTCTTTTGTGTAAGGAACTTAATGCTGAGGAAGAGTCACTCCTTTTTCATACAGAAGTAAGATGGCTATCGAGGGGTAACGTAGTGGCTCGAGTTGCGACATTAAAGGAGGAGCTGAAATAATTCTTTGACAGGAATGAGAAAAACAAAACAAAGAAGTTTGTCAACAAGCTGTCAGATAACAGGTGGATCAGGAAGCTGGCTTATCTCAATGATATATTTTCTCGCATCAACGCTGTCAACTGATCACTTCAAGGTTACTCGGCAACTGTGATTGATTTTGTCGACAAGCTGCGAGCTTTTCAAATGAAACTCAAACTTTGGCAAGAAAAAGTCCAAGCGGGTCGGTATGACGTTTTTGAGAATATGAGCGACAGCTTCTCAGCTCTGTGTAAAGATGATGTGGATGAGGTCAGTGTTCTCATTCAGAAGCACTTGGTTTCTCTTATTCAAGAGTTGGATAACTATTTTCCTGATATCACACTTAGATTGCCAACTCATTCGAAATTCATTGAAGATAGACCCTAGATCACTTCCAGATGAACTATACGACGAATTCGTTGACTTTGTCAATGACACAACTGCAAAAGATTCTTTCGATAGTTTGTCACTGATAAGATTCTGGTCAACAATGGCGAGTTCTTACCCTGTAGGCCAGGCAATAAAGTGCCGAGGTTGGACAAAAATGTTAACAAAGCAATTTCACCTGAAATGGGTTCCTTGGAGGTATCTCTAACCACACAAAAAAGTCCACTAGAATCCACCCATGGCAAATACTCGTTTTCACTGAAAATCCTAGATGCCCGCCGCCGCGGAAGGTAAAATATTGAAATGGGCATAACTTTGCTGAAAATCAACATAGAAACACAAATAAAGTGTCTAATCCTACTAATTTTGAGGTGCTCTTTCATTTAAAGTTACTTTGGAAGAGATTGGAGGATGTGTTCATATTGAAATCCTCGAAAAATCAAAATTTTGGCCTAAAATTACCCTAAAATGAGCAAATTAATTGTCTGAACAACCGGCTATAATCTTTTACATATGTATTATTGTATTGTGTATTATTGTTATTATTATTATTGTATATTCCAAAGTGACTTTCAAACACATTAATTTATTTATCCCGTTTATCATCATCGTTCACTCATTTTCATTCAATATGTGCCCTTGCATTGATACANAGCAACAGAAAGTAAGAAAAAAACAGTCAAAGGAGAAGTGGGGAACATGTATAGAAGACAATAAAGACCAGACAGCAAGAAGAAACACGTCAGGAGTGCCGTTGAAAAGGCCTGACTCCGACCAACAACTGAACTGAACTGAACTGGGCCTTTTATCATTTATGTGCTGCGGGAAGTGATGCAGAACGGGTGTTTCCACACTACACCTTGGCGTGATGCGCGCATTATTTCCCGCAGCACATGATGCGGGAGTTTACTGAATCATACATTGGCTGACTTGTACCAGAGAGGGCCAGACGGCTACTGATGCGCGCATTAAGGTGTGTCCACACTAGGGTCTCTGTAATAAGAGGGTACCGCCATTCATAGGCCCTATGTTAAACGCTACTGGGCGCCATCTTAGTACCAGGGCCTCTCTGTTCACCCAAGAACCGCGGAAGTTCTCAAGGCATGACCCCGCAGTATATCATGTTATACATGTATAAAGGATATACTGTTATCTTTGGAAATGTTTGTTCTATAAGATTATCACATAAAACACAGTAAAACACATTAAATAAAGTTCATTATGAGACTGAAGAAATATGCAGGAACTTACAATTCACTTAAACACGTCGTCATGTAAAACTTTGTGGGACAACTTATAAGATGGAAGATATCTATAGAAGCAGAATTTTATTAGCTTTTCATTGATATATTTCGATTTCTGATACATACAGTAGTACCATGCAAACATTAGCGTTAACTAAATAAATCGCCGCGCCGGCCGCTCTCAACATAGAAACACAAATAAAGTGTCTAATCCTACTAATTTTGAGGTGCTCTTTCATTTAAAATTACTTTGGAAGAGATTGGAGGATGTGTTCATATTGAAATCCTCGAAAAATCTAAATTTTGGCCTAAAATTACCCTAAAATGAGCTAAATTAATTGTCTGAACAACCGGCTATAATCTTTTACATATGTATTATTGTATTGTGTATATTGTGTATGTATATATGTATATAAATATGTATATGTGTATATTCCAAAGTGACTTTCAAACACATTAATTTATTTATAGTCCCGTTTCATCATTATCGTTTTCCACCTCATTTTCTTCAATATCCACAGGTGTTTACCTGTTCAAACAGGTAATGCCCTTGCATTGACCACAAGCTGGAGTGCAATGGAGCCCATTTTTGCGGCATGTACATGTTCTTGTGTTGCAATTTCCACCACAATTGCATCGCATTATCTTAAGTAGTCGATCAGGTGCCGACGGCTGAGACATTTTGACGGGATATAAGCCAGAAGGAGAAGTCGTCCAGCCCCATTCTTCTGCAGGAAGATCATTACCACACCATGCCTGAACCTGATGGTATGCGCGATGACTATGGAAAATGGCTGCATCAGATGTTGGCGGAAGCTTCTCTGGCGACACATACTGCGTGGCAGTACCCACTTTCTGCTGAAACTTGTCCACTCTTGCCGAGTCAAGGCTCAGAGATGTTGTGCAGCCATAGATGATCAACAAGGCATCTTCTCCAGCTCTTTCTATTTCTGCTTTAGATGAAGATGGAGACATGAATATTGAACTACACCGCTCTAGTTCTGCATATTTCTTGAGTACTGACACTTTGCCAATCCCATAAGGTCTAGACGTAGTGTCACACCCACTGAAAGCGCGCAGAAAGAGCATGGCGCCAGAGAGTAATGGGTCAAGCTTCTTTGCTAAAGTTGTGGCACACACTGTTTGTTTGGATGTCACCATGTATAAGCCTTTGTCGGCAATATTGGCATGATGCGTTAGCAGCTGGAACATATCAGAATCCTCTGCGACAACAGCTGTTAGCTTCTCTTTGGCGTGAAGACATGCTGACATACATATCTTGTAGTCAGCATCACCTTTTGCATGTTCAACGGCGATATCCGCTTTGGTCATTTGCTCTGCAAGTAGATTGATGAATGCTTGCTTGTTGGAAGGATTGACAAGAAAGCTCTTCTTGGTCATGGTTACATGCACTTCTGGTGAAACCAACACTGTAGCACCTATATCATTCCCCATCCTGCGACGATGTGCTTCATCCTTTGTGCTAGATCCATGATACCCATCAAACACAACCAAAGCATGACAGTATGATTGCTTGATGTGTCGGACGTACATTTCACAGATCTCCGAGTAGCTGGCATTTTTAGGCCATGAAATTTATGAAGCAGGCTACCACCATCAATGATGTACTGCATACTCATGTCACAGGACGTTGCACTACTGCTCTCTGGAACAAGCTTGAGGAGATGGTGAATGATTTCCGATTTATCCCCCATCCTCATGCACACATGGTTGTCAAAGAGAGATGGTGGGAAAGAGCACATTTCATATCGGAAGAGATCTGGAAGTGGTATGTCACCATTGAAACCTGTAAGAAGAAGACGCTGATAGAGACGCTGTGAATCCATCTCAATTTGGGCACCAGAAGATGTTTTCACATGAGTAGCTGATGCCAGGGTCTTAACTTGATTCTTCTGAGAAAACTTGTATTATGCTACAGATTGTCCGACCATGGAATCAAGGATCTTCTTTCCAACACTTTGAGCCTCATATGCATTCACAGAATCATTTGCCACCAAGCCAGTTGATAGACTTACAATCTTCTTTGAGGGTTTGTTGAATACGCCACGCTCAAGGAACACTTGGAGAATCTTCTGTATATCACTCATGTCACGACGTATCCTGGCTGCTGCTAATTCACGATGTCCATCAGGTGTATCCATAGATAAACCAGCTATCGCGAAAATGGACTGGCTTATATTGGCACACACAGGTCTTGAGAGCAGGAAGAGAAGTCGAGTGCTGTCACTGAATCCACGCCCTTGGGTTAAGCCGCCAGTTGATTTGATGCTGGCCATCAGAACTTGCTCTATGAAGAGGTCTGTGAAAATTCCTGACCACGCACCGTCACTTCTTCTGAATGGAAAGAGGCCATTAATAAATGCCCTATTTACATCTGGATGGGTTTGTTCCAGGTCAATCATTCTTGGGATGAACAAAGCCAAAGACTTCGTATAGTTGTTGTGACCGGCAGCAGCAAGAAAAGGGTGCATTTCATGCAGAGACTGCAAATACAGAGGCCAGCAACCTATACGAGCAGAACGAATGAAGGACCTAAGAATGGATACCATATTTTGGTATTGTATCCACAATCTTGCAGTGCCATAGCTTTGCAGTGATGCACGCCAATCTTCAAGAGCAGTGTAGATGTTGCTCAATGCATCGCTCTGTAGTGCATCATCCAGAGTCATGCTTCCGTCTCGAACGTCTTTGACAAGCTGAGAGATATCAGAAAGCATGTCAGCTTGAGGATGGTCTCCAACCCGTGACTGTGGCGAGATTCCAGGCAGGACATCGTCACCAGCCTGATGGGAAATACCAGACTGATTGGTTGAATCAAACGTTTGAGAAGATCCTGCCTGAGTAGAGTCCTTTGGCTCTGTGGTTCTTGGGGTTTGGTTGGAGGTGCTAGAATTGGGCAAGTTTCCAGTTTGTACCGAGCTATCTGATGTTTGAGAGGTTCCAGGGTGGTCAGATTCATGGGACTTTCTCGGTTCGTTGGGGCTGCTGGGGTGTTTGGAGGTTGAAGGCTGGTTTTCGCTGCTTGTCTCGAGCATGGGTGTCGACGTAGAGGAGTCCGTACCTTTCAAATCCGGAAGAGGCAGGTGAAGGGCTTCTGATGTAGTTATTATATTCAGAGCACTGTCAATGAGAAGATGACCTCGCACTGCACGGGCCACTGCCTTTCCACTCAACATCTTGTCAACTGAACCCTCGGCATAGACCTGTGCCAGCATTTCCTTCAAACCAGAACCTGCCATGATAACTCCAATGGCTCCAAGCATGCTCATCTCTGTGTGGAATCCGCCAAGTAACAGGACAATCTTTCGTAAACGACTTGATGTGGGTTGATCCTCGATAACCATCAGAGCTATCCAGTATAATTGCTGATCGAAGGTGATGATGGGAGTACAATTCTGCTTTTCAGCTAAGTCGCTCATGTACTCCAGCGTTGACCGAACACATGTTGGGCTACTTGGTGACATGTCAATCATTGGTAAGAAGAGTTGTGTACTCTTCCCTGGGTTGGCCATTTGCGTATGCAGGGATTGCATGTATCCAGACCACAAAGGCCGAGGCTGAGAGACATGCATCGATACCTGCCACATTATGTCTAACTTGAGGCTCTGCATGTCCTGGGTATATGGGCGAATAGTTTCATACTTGATACTCTTCAATGCTGACTTTGGGTCTCTTTGAAATACGATTGAATGTTTGCCAACATTTTTTATGTCATCGAATGGCACCTGGTTCCTGGGAATTGGTCTGGAAGTTGAACGAGCTGGTGTGATTGCTCCCATCTGACCCATCATGTGAATGACATTTTCACCATCCAATGTCTTTGCATTGTGATCAACATTGTCGGCAATGAAGTGCAGCAAAGCATCAGCAGTGAGACCTTTAATGTCTACTCCTTGGGTGAGAGCAGTGTTTTTCTTGCAGAGGGATAATTCTGAATATGAAGAGCAGAAACCAAAGCTGAAGAGTAAGTCTATCAAGTCACGATGTCCATATTTCTGGTCCAAAGTTACACACAGACCAACTTGCAGAGGACAGAGGAATGCTCTTGGACAAGTGGAGCTCATTATGGCTTGGCCAATAGAGGCACATCGAAGGTCTGCTCTTTTGCTCTTGATGATTGTCTGTAACAGTAGAGACAGGGCAGGGGTCAAAGTGGAGAGATTGTGTTCGAGCGATTTTATATCAGAGGCGTCTGGATATACATCGTTGTGTTTTTCGGCATTCTTTATTTCATTCCTGATATAGGTGCCGACAACTTTGATCAACGAATCCATGTCATCGGGGTTGTCCTTCATTTTTGAGTGCGCATCCTGAATCAACTGCTTCACATTAGATGTGAGTGTGACAATCAGTGGTTGCTTTTTCGTTGAAGTTATCGATACTCTGTTCCCATAATGTGCATAGAGTTGCCTTTGCAAAGACTTTTTGGAATAAACCTCTCCACTGGCTGCATGGCTTTCCATGATTTCATAGAGTTCATCTAGAGTGACAGTTTCATCATCATTGTTTTCCAGATATTCAATAACGTGCATGAAAGACGATCTCTTCATTTCATCGATGGTACCAGAAGGACGTCCTCGTTTCCGAGGTGGTGCTCCATCCTTGTTTGTAGGTAACATGTCAAGTGTAAGATTTCGTGGAGACATGTAATATTGGAAACATCTGCGGTGGTAAATGGCCTCCTCTGCTGGTAAATCATTAATACATGCAAGTCGATGTGCAACTGCATCAGCCCAAGAGTCTGGATGAGTTTCGCGACGTTCATTACATCTTTGCAAGATTGTCTCTGACACAGTGAGGAGCATAACATGGCTGAATTCATATTCAACATTGGTGGGATACTTTCTGGCCTTCTCCTGATCAACATGCATCCCACAGAGATAGCAGTCAGTGTGAAATGAGAATTTTTTAGTATTACATCGCAGTTTGTGTGAGGTAGGACCAGTTTCATCGACATGTTGGCGTTTACCGATCTGCTCATAATTGTCTGCTGTTTGTGTGACTTTTGCGACATGATGTGTGGACATATTGCTTTCCATTTTCATCAAATTTATATATTGGGATGGGGTTCGTTGGATATAGTTCATTGTGTCTATGGGTGAATTTATTAGTGGAAGTGAGGCCTTTGCGTCCAACGCTGGAATATTCATCGTTCTTAAATGAAATAGTGTCTCTACAAATTAAACACGCCGCATCTGTCTTGGGGGATGCCATCACAATCTCAGATCTGGAAATAAAAGAAAAAAGTATTACTAAATGCGTTGCATACACGTATATACATTTCTCAATCGTACTGGTGTAATAGTCGCACAGATATGTTCAGAGGATCATATAATTTTCACATTTTCCTTCAATATTATACCAAAAATGACGTTGATTTTGACGTTTGAGCATGAATGCCACCTTATATGACCTTGAAAATATTTCCAAGTGAAATAGCACCTCAAAATTAGTAGGATTAGACACTTTATTTGTGTTTCTATGTTGATTTTCAGCAAAGTTATGCCTGTTTCAATATATTACCTTCCGCGGCGGCGGGCATCTAGGATTTTCAGTGAAAACGAGTATTTGCCATGGGTGGATTCGAGTGGACTTTTTTGTGTGGTTAGAGATACCTCCATAGAACCCATTTCAGGTGAAATTGCTTTGTTAACATTTTTGTCCAACCTCGGCACTTTTTTGGTGCTTATTTCCTGGCCTAGTATGATCTCGTCCACCCACCGGTCCACCCATAGTCTGCTGTCCACCCCTCGCTAAATCTCGTCCACCCTAAGGTGGACCGTCCACCCAGGTTGAATAGCACTGCTCTACAAGATATCTAGTTTAACTTTTCCTCGGTTATTTCGCCGTTTCAAGCCTGACGCGGCTTGTTGATCCTCGAGGGAGTTACAGTGGCCGTAAAGTTTCTCGTTTGGTGCCGGCCATACGGTGACCCACATAGGATTAGACAGCAGACACACGACCCTCCAGAAAGCATTCATAGTCTACATTCATGATTTTGTTTTCTTTCTACAGCCCTGCTCCTCTATCCTCCATTTTTTTCCTTTTCCATAACTACGTCAGTTGATAAAATAGATAAAAAGTAGTAGTAGTAGTAGTAGTTGTTGTAGTAGTAGTAGTAGTAGTAGTAATATAAGTAATATAGGTAGTAGTGGTATAATTAGTAGTGGAGGTAGGATAAATAATGGTTGTATAGTCGCTCTCAACGGAGGACTAACCCAAGCCCCTCCCACAAGGTGAAGGTAGTGATGTCCACAAACGCATGTTATTGGCCTCCTGGTGTCGAAGCCGGAGATGTCACACCCTATGTTCTAGAGTCTAGACCACTTCAGCATTATGGCCTGACCCGTTCCGGCTATAGATGGTATGCACTGACTAGAGTACCTAGCACTGACGTCACGAAGCTCCGCCCCCAAACACACGCTGGCCGTGAGGTGATGTAAAGAAATGACATTACTTCCCCTGTAAACGTGCAACACTCATGCTTACTGACCTCTTCCTTTATGGCTGGGAAACTGATTGATGATGTTCATTTGCCAGACTATGTCCTTTAGATATTGGACTCTGGATCTATTACTCGTTACATTGAAAAATGCAAGAAAATACCAAAGCCGAGAGTTAGCCTTGGAAAATACGGAATAAAGAATGATCCTTATAACATACCGCGGCACTAGTGGAAGGATATCACGACTCATCATTAACCACGGCGGTAAATTGATACTTTCAACCATGAATTGAGTACGAGGTCAAAAGCGCTCATTACCCATGTAATTTGAAGTGATAAGAATGATGATCACATCAAAAATCGTCAAAAGGGCCTCATTTTGCCGTTATCCTCCCTCCTCCAAAACAAACCAGACAATAAGTGAATCTTTATAGTAAGTTAGGATGTTAGATATGGGGTTAGGTTTAGTTTAGGTTAGGTTAGATTTAGTTTTTAAAATACACGCCTCACCACCAGGATAGCAGGTTAGACGTGAGGTTTGATTTAATAAGAAATTAATAAGGCCGTGAGTGGCGGTCGGAGATCATTTTCTTTCATAACATCGCTAGGGTTTATGAAACTTCGTTTATGGAAAACAAAAGTTCGGGCTGCATCCATGACGTATCAGTGACGTAGTGCAATGATGTGCAAGGCACCTATAAATGGTATGCACGTGACGTCAAGATCGCGTGACGAAACGTGAAGGATAACAAAGCGGCTCTGGCCGTGAAGCTGGCCGAGGAACCCTTGGTAAAAAGTTTACTTTCCAGTGTAATTAGCCACCTATCAAATAAGTTCATCAGTCAGTATACATGATAAACTGTTATCTTCGGAAATGTCTAACATTTACTTTTTTGTGGCCAGACAAAACACATATTATCTTTTTTTCTCAAGCAGCAAATTATATTTTTGTTTCAGGTACACAACGGCGATCCAGTAATACGTGATTTTCAACAGTGATGTTAGTAAAGACTTCACCGCCGTGGCAGTGGTGATGGTGGTGATGGTAGAGGTATGGAGGTGATGGTGACAACTACATCAATAACACAGGAATGATTCATCAAGATGACATTCATTCAATTCCCGTTAACCTGTCTGTCTTTCGAACTTATTCAATTTAAGTTAATCATATTTGGAGATCTCCCTGACGGTAAGTGACAGCGGCAAATAGAGAAGATGCGGCTTGCCATCTACAGTATCAGCGATGAATACCACCCTTAAGGCACACCTGCCCTCTCCCACACTTACTCTAGAGGAAATTAAATCACCACGTCTTGTGTAGTGTTCACCCAGTAGTTGTGAGTGCAGCTTAATACTATGCAGCAACTCAGCGGGACGAAGTACGAGTAAGATTAAGTTATATTGCTGGAAGAACCATTAGCGCACGGCAGCGAGTAGTTCCGTCAGTAACTTGCCTTATAATGTAATTGGCGGTAAGATTTTGTCTGGGAGAGAGATGCTGGTAAAGGTGAATGATGCAAAGTTTAATTAAGATGATGACTCAACCTGGTTTCCTACACACTGTTGAGATGCTTGCTGCTGATCCAGCCCATGTTCTGAAGCAGATGTGATTGCAGTAATCGCCTGACACGAAATGTAATGTGGAGCAGTGCACACATTATTTATCACTACTACTATTATCATAATTATCATTATTATTACTAATATTATTTATATTGATACTATCATGATTATTATTATTATTATTATTTGAATAAAATTTATTATTCTTATTGTTATCTTGATGGTTATGATGATGATGATGATAATTATCATTAGAATTAGAATTATTACGATTATGATTATGATTATTATCATTATCATTATTATTGTTATTGTTATTGTACCTATCATTATTATTATTGTAGTAGCGTCGACCGGGAGTGAGGGCAGGTAGGAGAAAGACGCTGGACACACACACACACACACACACACCAGTAACGAACGAGGAAGACGTTAGGGGCAGAGAAATGGAATTGGAGTTTTCTTTAAAAGCCATTCGTGAAGCCCTCCTCGAAGCCTCAGACGTGACAGACCTACCAAAGTCACCCACTTCACCACTTCGATTCTCTCATAATCTCCTTTCTTCGCCGCCTTTAACCCACCTCCAGGAAGACTCGTTCAGGTTTGTTGGGCGTCTGAAGGGATAATTTTGAAGTCTGTCTATCGTCTCCAGCAGAAAGTATGGCTGGGAACATGTGTCTCGAATGCAGCTGATTTGAGGTCCTGAGTGCGTTCTTGCAGCATCATTTCTTCAAGATGTAACAAAGAAATACTAAAACTACACTTAGATATTGTTGCAATAGGAAATATGCGATAAAACTACATAACCCAATTAAAATATGCTAATGTTATGAATGCATTGACAAAAATATCCAGGTATAATTAAAAGAAAATACTATCCCAGTTACCACATAGGAAAGGCAAATAATCCAATCATGTCGATAAGTAATTTTGTTCAGAGTTATTTTCAAGTGTCAATAAAACTGGAGTGTATATTTCTTGTTCTTTCACTCACCGTGCTTATTTATTTATTTCTTTTTCCTCTTGTGTCTTCTTTTTTGGATCTTATATGCCTTACAATTATATCAATATCTTCCTATTATATCCTCGTTATTCATTATACATCGCTGATTTTCATCCTATTACTTCCAATTACGTGTTTCCTGTTCATCTATTTACAATTTTGTTTAGATTTATATATTTATCATTTTTCGTTTACTTCATAGACTTTACATTACTATATGTTTCCCTCTTATTGTGCACGAAAAATCCACAGGTGGTAAAGTTTTGGAGTGCAGTTCGGGTCCAGAATGATTTTTTGTTTCCTGTCCGCTTTTTTCCTGTTTTTGCCCCGACAACGAATTTATGACGCAATCGTGCCGTGAGGGACGCACAACAATCAACGTAATGGACAGGAAATTGGGAGACATTAAGTTGAGGGCAAAACACAGCAATGCAGACTGTTATGGCAGCGATGGGTTCCTTTCCCTCGCAGGTACCAAGTAATGGCCACGTCCTTCTCCCTGATTATTTCTTCATCCGATTATCTTCTGCTTTCTCTCTCCTCCTAAATAATGCTTATAATAGTTATCCAGCCTCTTCATGATTTATATCAAACCCAAGTTCCACTTTCTAAATGCTTTTAATAATTTTTCTACAAAACTTGCCCATTTCTAAAAGCTGTTGAGACTATGAGGTGAAGCTGATAGTGGTCTCCTTTGTTGCTATGATAGGCAGAGGTGCGCGCGTGGTATTTCGTGGAGCTCTTCAGAACTAAAGTAAGACCGAGAGAAAATAAGAAATAAATAAAAATTAGGGGTTGGTGGTGGAGCCTTCGAAGGTGTGGTGTAGAGAGAAGTGATGAAATAAGGTAAGAACTTACAGGTAGGATACGTAAAAGATAAAAAGGAAAGAGACACTAAACCAAATGCAGAAAAGGGGTATATGTAAACGTTGTTAATTACTGGGAGTGTAAGTTAAGGCGTTGAGGTGACAAAGGGAAGGAGTTTGGGGAAAAGGGTATGGCAGATTCAATGATGAAAAGTTGACAGGTAGTAACAAAGAAAAGACGAAAGCAGGACGTCAGCGTAGATGAAAAAGATGAATGGAGATAGAAAAAGCATGAATAACGAGAGAAGGAAAAGCGATAAATAACAAAAGTTATAAATATGTGTGACGGCAAGGAGGCAGGAGTTTGAGTAAAAGACTGAAAGGGTATACCCTTTAATGCATACCCTTATATACCTATGTATAATACCCTTGCCCTATAATGGGAAAGACGGGAGAGAAAAAGTAAGATAGAGAAAGGCAAAGACAAATACAGACACGCCGCCAATCGATTCAAATCAACAGGTAAACTGGTAATAAGAAACCAAAGGCGAGCTGCTCCTGTTACAGTGACTTCCGTGCCTCGATATCCCTGAAGTAAACATTAACCAAACCAAACTTGCTTCGTTCTTCCCTTCTTCTCTTATTCCCCATCGTCTTGATTATCTTCTTCCTTCCTCTGAATCTTTTCTTTTCTCAAATTTGAATTCCTTTCACTCTTCTTCATTCACTGTCTGTATCAACTTGTTTTTCAATGTTCACTGATTATATTAATTATCTACCATCATTTAATCTCCTATTACCTATATTTTCCATTTTTCTCTTACTTTAACTTCTAGTTCTCTGCAACTTTAATTCTTCATAATCACGAGTGCGTGGATTCCTCCTCCAATATTTCTAAATACTCTTTCCTATGTTTCGCAACTTATGTATCCGATGTCTGTTTGAGTTGAATACACATGAATACTGATCAAACGTTAAATAAATGTTTTTTTTTAATAAACGATTTGATTTTCCGCAAATATTGCTCATTTCAAGTTTCATTAGATAATTTTTCCTTGCCATGAAAATAATAGTCATTATGATCATTAAGTGAGTAAATGAGTCCTCCAGGACATAGTCAGGTAAATAAATGACAGGGAAATATGCAGGAACATACATTATTACAGCTACTAATCGCCCCAGCGGTCTAGATTAAGATGCACCAAGGACTACACACATACCTATATACGTACATACACATCGTCAGAATATCCTCCTACAATGTCTATATGTTGCACAGACTCAGATTCCTTAGGACGCAGCACATAAGTAAGGGGTGCATGCACCTCTATTATACTACCCACTCTCATGTATGCTTACATAAGTAAGGGGTGCATGCACCTCTATTATACTACCCACTCTCATGTATGCTTACATAAGTAAGGGGTGCATGCACCTCTATTATACTACCCACACTCATGTATGCTTACATAAGTAAGGGGTGCATGCACCTCTATTATACTACCCACACTCATGTATGCTTCCCTAGCGTGGTCCTTCTCTCTGACTCACACAGCAGCAGCTGGAGAGGAGTCGGAAACGGGCACCCAGGGTCACCCTAGGCCCTGCCTCCGTCGGCTACGACAGTGACTACGACAACGCTGTGTTAGCCAAGGCCATCAGCAAGGCATCAGTAAGCTCTACGGAAGTTCGAGAAAGATTTGTTGCGTCATCCCCGATACCGTCACCTTCTCCCACGCGTCGCCCCTTGTGGCGTGTGCGTGTCAATCAACACCATAATAAGATCTGCCCTCTCAGAGAGCCGAAGACAGACAGATATCGGCAGATGGCGATTCCTACCATCTTTCGCGCAACATTCATACTCCTTGTAAATGATTCTTCTATGATTCTTCTATCCTTACATTTTCATATATTTTCTCTTCTTTTGTGAATAGTTTTGTTCTCCTTACATTTCATTTATTTTCTTTCTTTAGTAATTCTTCATTCTGATTAAACATTTTAATAACTAATAAGCTCAGTCAATGTATTGTTCCCCCTAATGTATAACTTCAGTCCTTAACTGCCAGGTGAATAAATTGTTCACTATTATAATAATTATCATTATCATTATTGCAATAATTATAATTATCACTACACAAGCTTATTTACAAACAATTTTTTTTATTCAAGCAGCATATATTCAGAGACAACTTACCTGTGAGAATAGACAAGTAATCTGTTATGAGAAGACTTAAGAAATGTGTCTTGCCATGTTTGTAGAGTGGCATAATATATAAAATGTCTACCAAAAAAATTGAATTCGTGCTGTGAAAGCGGTCATAAAGTTAATTGCTCAAAAAAACGTCCGCCATTGTCATGACGTCACACGATGGACAGGCGCGGGAACCTAGCAGGTCCCAGCCTGTCCGAGCCGAGCCGAGCGTATGTGGTGTGCCCCGAAGCTTCCGAAGCAAGGCGGTTCATGGAATCACCACCACAAGGGGCACCACCTTCTTTCACGACCACATCACAGGAGTCACGTGGACCGTCGGGTATACAACGAGGATGTACCGGGACAGCGAGAGATTCCTGCGACCGCACTCAACACTCCACACGCACTCACGAGCTACGGACCTGACTACGGTCCTGGTCATCCTCCCCCTCGTCTACCTGTATGGGTTACAGGGCGCTACGGACCTCACCTACGCCCTGGCCAGCCGCCTCGTCTACCTGTAGGGGTTTTACAGGGAGCTACGGGCCTCACCATACGCCCTGGCCAGCCGCCTCGTCTACCTGTATGGGTTACAGGGAGCTACGGGCCTCACCATACGCCCTGGCCAGCCGCCTCGTCTACCTGCATGGGTTACGAGGTTTAGTAACCCTACGACTCGTCCTCCTGGTTCGGTGCTGCTTCACACGTCCTCCACGTTACGTTGTCTTCCTTTGTGGCAACGTATTATTTGTTTTGTGATCCAGCGACCTGTGTACTTTATTACAATGGTTGGTGACGGCTATTTTTAAAGTTAAGTAAAGGGCAAAGTTACGGTGTGTTTACTAATTTGAGCCTGTGACAGCGTGAGTCAATACGTGTTACAATTTAGGGTACGTCGTATAACAAAAATTCTTTTTCTCAACTTTGGCATACCAATTTCCTATGTAAAATGAAATTCTAAGGCGATTTTATCTTTTGCATTTGAGCAATTCTTACTATGCAAAATCGCACTTTATATGCACCCTTATCGAATAATGCTTAAATGAGTACGCAGTGTCCGGTTCAATCATCATTGGGGGCATACGCCGGGGGCGCGTCGCCTCGCCCACCCTACGAGCCACTCCCGGGGGTCACCACGCGCGAGTTCCCATGCAGGCTCCTTTCCCATACCAAGCAGCTCTCGACAAGAAAACATCAACTTGCCCCAGCCACGAGCCTTGGGCGCCCCCTTGGCCTCCTCCACGCCGGATTGTCTCTTAAAGTGTCCGGTTGGTCCTGTGGTATTGCATCATGCACCAATATGAGTTCCAATGACTAGCGTGGTAAGCTCTTTCTGATCAGTTGGTTCATCAGGCACTACATCACAGTGTCACAGCCTCTACGTTGGCCCTTTAGAACGTGTCCATCATGTCCTTCTTAGACCTGAAGCAGGGCATGGTCTCCTGGTGGTGGGCCCGAGCCCGGATGAACCCGTCTCTGGCCTGCTGCCCCACCACTGCTGCCGCAGCCTCTGTCACCTGCTTCACGACTTTTTCGGTGCTCTGAGTGTGGATAGAGAACTCCGGAACCTCGTACGGCTTGACCAGGATTTCCTGGATCTGATCCCCGGACAGTGAACAGGTGAATGCCGGCTCGTGCACCTGGCCAGGCTGCCAGCTGATCAGTGTCTGCAAAGCTGGTGGCTGACAAGTTTAGCTTGGGTGTGATGCGAGGTCTTACACTGGTGGTCACCCATACTCCTCGCCAGCCCTCAGCTTCAAAATCTGGGTCACGGCGAACCTGCGGTCGTCCTCACTCTGACTCGCCATCAGCGAGAGGAGGACACATTCTGAGTGTGCGAAGCATGCATGCTCCTGTCCGCACGTAGAAGGTCACAGCTGTTTGGACCTTCTTGGGCTGCGACCTCATCACTCTGAGCTGCGTGAGGATGTGCTTGGGGCCGTCCTCTAGTCTGTGGTGAACCTTGATGTCGTAGTAGAGTTTGAAGTACACCTGCAGGCAGTACTTGACTAGGATTTCCAGGGTGTTTAGTTCTTTGCCAGTCAGTCCATGCTTTCTGGTCCATATGTACACGAGCGACTGGGCTGTGGTGAGCCATCTGGAGTGGGACACCTTGCCACACTTGATCTCCTGCAGCTCGGACGGGAACGCCCCGCTTCACAGCCTGGACCAGCTGGTAGGAGACTTGCTGGTCAGTAGACATGTTGACCAGGATATACTCCGGCATCTCCGTGAGATCTTCACCGCCTGGCACTCCTCTGAACTCTGCGTTGTACTGCATATCATTCACGCTGGACAGCAGACTGCACACTGGACCCGTGAAGCCAGTGTCAGATGAGGTAGGCCCGTCGATGCTGGTGATAAGGTGGCGCAGGGGCAACTCGTTTGTGTGCAACACGCATATACTCCAGAAGAGCTTGCGTCCCAGCACTCTTCTCCAAATGGGTGTGAGTACCACCCTGCCACCCGTGTTGGCCCTAGTTGAGTTTACCTTGCAGTACGATCAGTGAGTCGGGAGTCGTATGTCACCAGCAGATCATAGAGAGCCCTGAGCCACCTTGAACGCAGGCTTCTCAGGTGGCACCGGGTCCTCTGGTACAAAGTGCCAAAGGTACCTCTCAGATGGCTCCTCTGTCAAATGACACATTCTCCTCCCTGATCAACCTTGGGTGCAGTTTTCCCATAGCTGTCGGGCACCATCGCCCTGGTCTTGTCCTTCCTCCCATCGTAACCCAATCCAACTATTTTGGTACCCTGGTGCTTCCCCTGGTCAAGGTCCTGGCCGATGCCATGGCATCCTGCCTGGCCCTCCTCAGCTTGTTAGGATCGCAGACCAGGTACGACATGTCTGGAGAGAGGTGGCCGTCAGTGATAAGGTCCTGGAGGAATCCAGAAGCCAAGGCAGCAGCAGCAGTGGGCGGAACGTCGAACCGGATGCTTGGATGTGGAGCTGGACTTCGACCGTACGTGTTTGACCGACTTACGCTGTTTTTTTTGTGACTTTTGGAGTTTGGTGATAGGACCTTAGACCTTAAACAGTATCCAGCCCTGAAACCACCTACGTTGGGTAAATAATAACGTGGAAAATCCAGTTGCCAGGAAAAAGGTTTTTACCCGAAAAACGAGGCGATTTTGTATGAGAAGTGAGCTTTCCGGCGTCTGGCGGACTTAATGTAGGTCTTACGGCAATATCGAGGGCACACTTCCGATAGAGTTTTTAGCGCTCTACAACTTTGTCGTCAGTGAAATTTATCGAATCTCGAATTTAAGTAGCTTTTCTGTGAGTTTAAAGATGGTGTATGCTAAGCTATGTTTTGCATATAAATATAAAAGTCCATTTTTGCATAGCAAGAAGTGCTCAAACCAAAAAGTTGAAGCGAACAAACCACCCTTAAAATTCAATTTTACATAAGAAAACACCCTGCCAAATTCGAAATAATCTATATTTCACTTTTCATTGGACCTACGGCGTACCCTAGTGTACATCCACCACAACACAAGCCAGCCACCACTGCTTCCTTATCTTATAATCTTTGGGAATTGAGATGAATATCTTCCCTGGTGTTGACCTACCAGTGTTAGTGCACATTGGCACATAGCACCAATTATGTCTATTTCCCCTTTCCTTTGTCATGGCTTTGCTGGTGTCATTATCGATAAACACACCGTGCATAGCCTCCGCTGCCTCCCGTGACATTGGGCAACTTTAAACTTCATTTTTATGTCTTGCCTTTTTTCTTTGAAATGATAATGTTTAGAGTGTTTTTTAAGCGTTTAGGAATCTTTTGGGCCAACATTTTACAAAAGTAAAAATCGTCGGGCAACTTGTTATTATGGGTAAAAGTGGACGAGGAATGCGCCTCATTTTTTGAAACACTGACTAAATTTTCCTTAAAAAAAATGGTTCTTTTTCAGATGGATATATTATTTTTTCTCCGGAAACTCATTAAAACGTTTTTATGCAATTTTTCATTACCAAATCCTAGTGTTGCCGTTTCCATGATAACTATGTATGTAAAACATCATATATGTGTGTTGGCGTGGGTAATTGAAAGGGAGATTGGGGTCAGGTTTTTTTTAGAGGTCAGGAGGGTGTGAAGGTGAAGAATAATGATCATGATAGTCAAGGAAGAATATTGTTGGTCAAGTCAGGAATGAAGACAGTAGAATTAAGAAAAAGACATGGATAAAACAGGCAGTCAGCGTAAATTTCCCTAGCGGAAAAATCGACAAGATGAAGAAGTGCAACTTAAAGGTTTATTATGCAAATTGTAGGAGTATATTAAATAGGATAGATTTACTGAAAGGAACATCTTGTGTTGAAGATTTTGATATAATAGCATTAACAGAAACATGGTTAGATATGACAGGAAAATTATTTAATCCATAAGTTATGAGATAGCGGGATATAAGTTATTACACAAGGACAGGGTAGGAAGGAGAGGCGGAGGAGTTGCACTATATGCCAGGGATACATTGCAGTGTTATGTTAACAACGTTATAAAAACAGATGATGGCATCGAGTCTATGTGGGTGGAAATTAGAGAAGGAATTGATAAGATGGTCTTGGGTGTAGTGTACAGGCCTCCAAACTTATGTAAAGAGGATTCAGCTCTTATATGGCAGGAAATAAGCAAGGCTTGTAAATATAATCGATTATGCGTGGTAGGAGACTTTAATCTTAGGAGCATTGACTGGAATTTAATTATAGGAGACAATGACGCAGAGGATTTGTTAAAACTAGTTCAATTAACTTCCTAAGGCAAGCAATCAAGGAGCCTACTAGGGGAGATAATATTTTAGAAATATTACTAACAAACAGGGAAGATTTAGTTACTGAGGTGGAGATTGGAGGTACGTTAGGAAAAAGCGACCATTGCGAAATAAGGTTTTGCTTAAATTGGGAGGTGGGAAGCAGAAGTGTTAATGAGCATAGAGTACCTGACTTCAGAAAGGCTAATTATGTAGGATTAAGAAGACACCTGAAGGATTACAGGGACAAGAGGGAGGGTGCGATGAGATATGGTCGGACGGAGGGGTGTCGGTGAGGTCAGCGCGGAAAAGGATTATAATACTTTGTCAGCATTAATTTGTTGTTTTGCAAAACAGNCATGAGCGTGAAGGGATGTCACAAGTAATGCCCTTACTTGCCCCTGTAAAGTCACGACAGCTCACTGCTCACCTGCAAACACACGCTGGCCGTGAGGTGATGTAAAGAAATGACATTACTTCCCCTGTAAACGTGCAACACTCATGCTTACTGACCTCTTCCTTTATGGCTGGGAAACTGATTGATGATGTTCATTTGCCAGACTATGTCCTTTAGATATTGGACTCTGGATCTATTACTCGTTACATTGAAAAATGCAAGAAAATACCAAAGCCGAGAGTTAGCCTTGGAAAATACGGAATAAAGAATGATCCTTATAACATACCGCGGCACTAGTGGAAGGATATCACGACTCATCATTAACCACGGCGGTAAATTGATACTTTCAACCATGAATTGAGTACGAGGTCAAAAGCGCTCATTACCCATGTAATTTGAAGTGATAAGAATGATGATCACATCAAAAATCGTCAAAAGGGCCTCATTTTGCCGTTATCCTCCCTCCTCCAAAACAAACCAGACAATAAGTGAATCTTTATAGTAAGTTAGGATGTTAGATATGGGGTTAGGTTTAGTTTAGGTTAGGTTAGATTTAGTTTTTAAAATACACGCCTCACCACCAGGATAGCAGGTTAGACGTGAGGTTTGATTTAATAAGAAATTAATAAGGCCGTGAGTGGCGGTCGGAGATCATTTTCTTTCATAACATCGCTAGGGTTTATGAAACTTCGTTTATGGAAAACAAAAGTTCGGGCTGCATCCATGACGTATCAGTGACGTAGTGCAATGATGTGCAAGGCACCTATAAATGGTATGCACGTGACGTCAAGATCGCGTGACGAAACGTGAAGGATAACAAAGCGGCTCTGGCCGTGAAGCTGGCCGAGGAACCCTTGGTAAAAAGTTTACTTTCCAGTGTAATTAGCCACCTATCAAATAAGTTCATCAGTCAGTATACATGATAAACTGTTATCTTCGGAAATGTCTAACATTTACTTTTTTGTGGCCAGACAAAACACATATTATCTTTTTTTCTCAAGCAGCAAATTATATTTTTGTTTCAGGTACACAACGGCGATCCAGTAATACGTGATTTTCAACAGTGATGTTAGTAAAGACTTCACCGCCGTGGCAGTGGTGATGGTGGTGATGGTAGAGGTATGGAGGTGATGGTGACAACTACATCAATAACACAGGAATGATTCATCAAGATGACATTCATTCAATTCCCGTTAACCTGTCTGTCTTTCGAACTTATTCAATTTAAGTTAATCATATTTGGAGATCTCCCTGACGGTAAGTGACAGCGGCAAATAGAGAAGATGCGGCTTGCCATCTACAGTATCAGCGATGAATACCACCCTTAAGGCACACCTGCCCTCTCCCACACTTACTCTAGAGGAAATTAAATCACCACGTCTTGTGTAGTGTTCACCCAGTAGTTGTGAGTGCAGCTTAATACTATGCAGCAACTCAGCGGGACGAAGTACGAGTAAGATTAAGTTATATTGCTGGAAGGAACCATTAGCGCACGGCAGCGAGTAGTTCCGTCAGTAACTTGCCTTATAATGTAATTGGCGGTAAGATTTTGTCTGGGAGAGAGATGCTGGTAAAGGTGAATGATGCAAAGTTTAATTAAGATGATGACTCAACCTGGTTTCCTACACACTGTTGAGATGCTTGCTGCTGATCCAGCCCATGTTCTGAAGCAGATGTGATTGCAGTAATCGCCTGACACGAAATGTAATGTGGAGCAGTGCACACATTATTTATCACTACTACTATTATCATAATTATCATTATTATTACTAATATTATTTATATTGATACTATCATGATTATTATTATTATTATTATTTGAATAAAATTTATTATTCTTATTGTTATCTTGATGGTTATGATGATGATGATGATAATTATCATTAGAATTAGAATTATTACGATTATGATTATGATTATTATCATTATCATTATTATTGTTATTGTTATTGTACCTATCATTATTATTATTGTAGTAGCGTCGACCGGGAGTGAGGGCAGGTAGGAGAAAGACGCTGGACACACACACACACACACACACACCAGTAACGAACGAGGAAGACGTTAGGGGCAGAGAAATGGAATTGGAGTTTTCTTTAAAAGCCATTCGTGAAGCCCTCCTCGAAGCCTCAGACGTGACAGACCTACCAAAGTCACCCACTTCACCACTTCGATTCTCTCATAATCTCCTTTCTTCGCCGCCTTTAACCCACCTCCAGGAAGACTCGTTCAGGTTTGTTGGGCGTCTGAAGGGATAATTTTGAAGTCTGTCTATCGTCTCCAGCAGAAAGTATGGCTGGGAACATGTGTCTCGAATGCAGCTGATTTGAGGTCCTGAGTGCGTTCTTGCAGCATCATTTCTTCAAGATGTAACAAAGAAATACTAAAACTACACTTAGATATTGTTGCAATAGGAAATATGCGATAAAACTACATAACCCAATTAAAATATGCTAATGTTATGAATGCATTGACAAAAAATATCCAGGTATAATTAAAAGAAAATACTATCCCAGTTACCACATAGGAAAGGCAAATAATCCAATCATGTCGATAAGTAATTTTGTTCAGAGTTATTTTCAAGTGTCAATAAAACTGGAGTGTATATTTCTTGTTCTTTCACTCACCGTGCTTATTTATTTATTTCTTTTTCCTCTTGTGTCTTCTTTTTTGGATCTTATATGCCTTACAATTATATCAATATCTTCCTATTATATCCTCGTTATTCATTATACATCGCTGATTTTCATCCTATTACTTCCAATTACGTGTTTCCTGTTCATCTATTTACAATTTTGTTTAGATTTATATATTTATCATTTTTCGTTTACTTCATAGACTTTACATTACTATATGTTTCCCTCTTATTGTGCACGAAAAATCCACAGGTGGTAAAGTTTTGGAGTGCAGTTCGGGTCCAGAATGATTTTTTGTTTCCTGTCCGCTTTTTTCCTGTTTTTGCCCCGACAACGAATTTATGACGCAATCGTGCCGTGAGGGACGCACAACAATCAACGTAATGGACAGGAAATTGGGAGACATTAAGTTGAGGGCAAAACACAGCAATGCAGACTGTTATGGCAGCGATGGGTTCCTTTCCCTCGCAGGTACCAAGTAATGGCCACGTCCTTCTCCCTGATTATTTCTTCATCCGATTATCTTCTGCTTTCTCTCTCCTCCTAAATAATGCTTATAATAGTTATCCAGCCTCTTCATGATTTATATCAAACCCAAGTTCCACTTTCTAAATGCTTTTAATAATTTTTCTACAAAACTTGCCCATTTCTAAAAGCTGTTGAGACTATGAGGTGAAGCTGATAGTGGTCTCCTTTGTTGCTATGATAGGCAGAGGTGCGCGCGTGGTATTTCGTGGAGCTCTTCAGAACTAAAGTAAGACCGAGAGAAAATAAGAAATAAATAAAAATTAGGGGTTGGTGGTGGAGCCTTCGAAGGTGTGGTGTAGAGAGAAGTGATGAAATAAGGTAAGAACTTACAGGTAGGATACGTAAAAGATAAAAAGGAAAGAGACACTAAACCAAATGCAGAAAAGGGGTATATGTAAACGTTGTTAATTACTGGGAGTGTAAGTTAAGGCGTTGAGGTGACAAAGGGAAGGAGTTTGGGGAAAAGGGTATGGCAGATTCAATGATGAAAAGTTGACAGGTAGTAACAAAGAAAAGACGAAAGCAGGACGTCAGCGTAGATGAAAAAGATGAATGGAGATAGAAAAAGCATGAATAACGAGAGAAGGAAAAGCGATAAATAACAAAAGTTATAAATATGTGTGACGGCAAGGAGGCAGGAGTTTGAGTAAAAGACTGAAAGGGTATACCCTTTAATGCATACCCTTATATACCTATGTATAATACCCTTGCCCTATAATGGGAAAGACGGGAGAGAAAAATAGTAAGATAGAGAAAGGCAAAGACAAATACAGACACGCCGCCAATCGATTCAAATCAACAGGTAAACTGGTAATAAGAAACCAAAGGCGAGCTGCTCCTGTTACAGTGACTTCCGTGCCTCGATATCCCTGAAGTAAACATTAACCAAACCAAACTTGCTTCGTTCTTCCCTTCTTCTCTTATTCCCCATCGTCTTGATTATCTTCTTCCTTCCTCTGAATCTTTTCTTTTCTCAATTTGAATTCCTTTCACTCTTCTTCATTCACTGTCTGTATCAACTTGTTTTTCAATGTTCACTGATTATATTAATTATCTACCATCATTTAATCTCCTATTACCTATATTTTCCATTTTTCTCTTACTTTAACTTCTAGTTCTCTGCAACTTTAATTCTTCATAATCACGAGTGCGTGGATTCCTCCTCCAATATTTCTAAATACTCTTTCCTATGTTTCGCAACTTATGTATCCGATGTCTGTTTGAGTTGAATACACATGAATACTGATCAAACGTTAAATAAATGTTTTTTTTTAATAAACGATTTGATTTTCCGCAAATATTGCTCATTTCAAGTTTCATTAGATAATTTTTCCTTGCCATGAAAATAATAGTCATTATGATCATTAAGTGAGTAAATGAGTCCTCCAGGACATAGTCAGGTAAATAAATGACAGGGAAATATGCAGGAACATACATTATTACAGCTACTAATCGCCCCAGCGGTCTAGATTAAGATGCACCAAGGACTACACACATACCTATATACGTACATACACATCGTCAGAATATCCTCCTACAATGTCTATATGTTGCACAGACTCAGATTCCTTAGGACGCAGCACATAAGTAAGGGGTGCATGCACCTCTATTATACTACCCACTCTCATGTATGCTTACATAAGTAAGGGGTGCATGCACCTCTATTATACTACCCACTCTCATGTATGCTTACATAAGTAAGGGTGCATGCACCTCTATTATACTACCCACACTCATGTATGCTTACATAAGTAAGGGGTGCATGCACCCTATTATACTACCCACACTCATGTATGCTTCCCTAGCGTGGTCCTTCTCTCTGACTCACACAGCAGCAGCTGGAGAGGAGTCGGAAACGGGCACCCAGGGTCACCCTAGGCCCTGCCTCCGTCGGCTACGACAGTGACTACGACAACGCTGTGTTAGCCAAGGCCATCAGCAAGGCATCAGTAAGCTCTACGGAAGTTCGAGAAAGATTTGTTGCGTCATCCCCGATACCGTCACCTTCTCCCACGCGTCGCCCCTTGTGGCGTGTGCGTGTCAATCACACCATAATAAGATCTGCCCTCTCAGAGAGCCGAAGACAGACAGATATCGGCAGATGGCGATTCTACCATCTTTCGCGCAACATTCATACTCCTTGTAAATGATTCTTCTATGATTCTTCTATCCTTACATTTTCATATATTTTCTCTTCTTTTGTGAATAGTTTTGTTCTCCTTACATTTCATTTATTTTCTTTCTTTAGTAATTCTTCATTCTGATTAAACATTTTAATAACTAATAAGCTCAGTCAATGTATTGTTCCCCCTAATGTATAACTTCAGTCCTTAACTGCCAGGTGAATAAATTGTTCACTATTATAATAATTATCATTATCATTATTGCAATAATTATAATTATCACTACACAAGCTTATTTACAAACAATTTTTTTTATTCAAGCAGCATATATTCAGAGACAACTTACCTGTGAGAATAGACAAGTAATCTGTTATGAGAAGACTTAAGAAATGTGTCTTGCCATGTTTGTAGAGTGGCATAATATATAAAATGTCTACCAAAAAAATTGAATTCGTGCTGTGAAAGCGGTCATAAAGTTAATTGCTCAAAAAAACGTCCGCCATTGTCATGACGTCACACGATGGACAGGCGCGGGAACCTAGCAGGTCCCAGCCTGTCCGAGCCGAGCCGAGCGTATGTGGTGCCCCGAAGCTTCGAAGCAAGGCGGTTCAGTGAATCACCACCACAAGGGGGCACCACCTTCTTCACGACCACATCACAGGAGTCACGTGGACCGTCGGGTATACAACGAGGATGTACCGGGACAGCGAGAGATTCCTGCGACCGCACTCACACTCCACACAGCACTCACGGAGCTACGGACCTGACTACGTCCTGGTCATCCTCCTCCTCGTCTACCTGTATGGGTTACAGGGCGCTACGGACCTCACCTACGCCCTGGCCAGCCGCCTCGTCTACCTGTATGGGTTACAGGGAGCTACGGGCCTCACCATACGCCCTGGCCAGCCGCCTCGTCTACCTGCATGGGTTACAGGGAGCTACGGGACCTCACCATACGCCCTGGCCAGCCGCCTCGTCTACCTGCATGGGTTACGAGGTTTAGTAACCCTACGACTCGTCCTCCTGGTTCGGTGCTGCTTCACACGTCCTCCACGTTACGTTGTCTTCCTTGTGGCAACGTATTATTTGTTTGTGATCCAGCGACCTGTGTACTTTATTGACATATGTTGGTGACGGCTATTTAATGTTAAGTAAAGGGCAAAGTTACGGTGTGTTTACTTAATTTGAGCCTGTGACAGCGTGAGTCAATACGTGTTACAATTTAGGGTACGTCGTATAACAAAAATTCTTTTTCTCAACTTTGGCATACCAATTTCCTATGTAAAATGAAATTCTAAGGCGATTTTATCTTTTTGCATTTGAGCAATTCTTACTATGCAAAATCGCACTTTTATATGCACCCTTATCGAATAATGCTTAAATGAGTACGCAGTGTCCGGTTCAATCATCATTGGGGGCATACGCCGGGGGGCGCGTCGCCTCGCCCACCCTACGACGCCACTCCCGGGGGTCACCACGCGCGAGTTCCCATGCAGGCTCCTTTCCCATACCAAGCAGCTCTCGACAAGAAACATCAACTTGCCCCAGCCACGAGCCTTGTGGGCGCCCCCTTGGCCTCCTCCACGCCGGATTGTCTCTTAAAGTGTCCGGTTGGTCCTGTGTATTGCATCATGCACCAATATGAGTTCCAAATGACTAGCGTGGTAAGCTCTTTCTGATCAGTTGGTTCATCAGGCACTACATCACAGTGTCACAGCCTCTACGTTGGCCTAGAACGTGTCCATCATGTCCTTCTTAGACCTGAAGCAGGGCATGGTCTCCTGGTGGTGGGCCCGAGCCCGGATGAACCCGTCTCTGGCCTGCTGCCCCACCACTGCTGCCGCAGCCTCTGTCACCTGCTTCACGACTTTTTCGGTGCTCTGAGTGTGGATAGAGAACTCCGGAACCTCGTACGGCTTGACCAGGATTTCCTGGATCTGATCCCCGGACAGTGAACAGGTGAATGCCGGCTCGTGCACCTGGCCAGGCTGCCAGCTGATCAGTGTCTGCAAGCTGGTGGCTGACAAGTTTAGCTTGGGTGTGATGCGAGGTCTTACACTGGTGTCCCCATACTCCTCGCCAGCCCTCAGCTTCAAAATCTGGGTCACGGCGAACCTGCGGTCGTCCTCACTCTGACTCGCCATCAGCGAGAGGAGGACACATTCTGAGTGTGCGAAGCATGCATGCTCCTGTCCGCACGTAGAAGGTCACAGCTGTTTGGACCTTCTTGGGCTGCGACCTCATCACTCTGAGCTGCGTGAGGATGTGCTTGGGGCCGTCCTCTAGTCTGTGGTGAACCTTGATGTCGTAGTAGAGTTTGAAGTACACCTGCAGGCAGTACTTGACTAGGATTTCCAGGGTGTTTAGTTCTTTGCCAGTCAGTCCATGCTTTCTGGTCCATATGTACACGAGCGACTGGGCTGTGGTGAGCCATCTGGAGTGGGACACCTTGCCACACTTGATCTCCTGCAGCTCGGACGGGAGAACGCCCCGCTTCACAGCCTGGACCAGCTGGTAGGAGACTTGCTGGTCAGTAGACATGTTGACCAGGATATACTCCGGCATCTCCGTGAGATCTTCACCGCCTGGCACTCCTCTGAACTCTGCGTTGTACTGCATATCATTCACGCTGGACAGCAGACTGCACACTGGACCCGTGAAGCCAGTGTCAGATGAGGTAGGCCCGTCGATGCTGGTGATAAGGTGGCGCAGGGGCAACTCGTTTGTGTGCAACACGCATATACTCCAGAAGAGCTTGCGTCCCAGCATCTTCTCCAAATGGGTGTGAGTACCACCCTGCCACCCCGTGTTGGCCCTAGTTGAGTCACCTTGCAGTACGATCAGTGAGTCGGTGGAGTCGTATGTCACCAGCAGATCATAGAGAGCCTGAGCCACCTTGAACGCAGGCTTCTCAGGTGGCACCGGGTCCTCTGGTACAAAGTGCCAAAGGTACCTCTCAGATGGCTCCTCTGTCACTGACACATTCTCCTCCCTGATCAACCTTGGGTGCAGTTTCCCATAGCTGTCGGGCACCATCGCCCTGGTCTTGTCCTTCCTCCCATCGTAACCCAATCCAACTATTTTGGTACCCTGGTGCTTCCCCTGGTCAAGGTCCTGGCCGATGCCATGGCATCCTGCCTGGCCCTCCTCAGCTTGTTAGGATCGCAGACCAGGTACGACATGTCTGGAGAGAGGTGGCCGTCAGTGATAAGGTCCTGGAGGAATCCAGAAGCCAAGGCAGCAGCAGCAGTGGGCGGAACGTCGAACCGGATGCTTGGATGTGGAGCTGGACTTCGACCGTACGTGTTTGACCGACTTACGCTGTTTTTTTTGTGACTTTTGGAGTTTGGTGATAGGACCTTAGACCTTAAACAGTATCCAGCCCTGAAACCACCTACGTTGGGTAAATAATAACGTGGAAAATCCAGTTGCCAGGAAAAAGGTTTTTACCCGAAAAAAAGAGGCGATTTTGTATGAGAAGTGAGCTTTCCGGCGTCTGGCGGACTTAATGTAGGTCTTACGGCAATATCGAGGGCACACTTCCGATAGAGTTTTTAGCGCTCTACAACTTTGTCGTCAGTGAAATTTATCGAATCTCGAATTTAAGTAGCTTTTCTGTGAGTTTAAAGATGGTGTATGCTAAGCTATGTTTTGCATATAAATATAAAAGTCCATTTTTGCATAGCAAGAAGTGCTCAAACCAAAAAGTTGAAGCGAACAAACCACCCTTAAAATTCAATTTTACATAAGAAAACACCCTGCCAAATTCGAAATAATCTATATTTCACTTTTCATTGGACCTACGGCGTACCCTAGTGTACATCCACCACAACACAAGCCAGCCACCACTGCTTCCTTATCTTATAATCTTTGGGAATTGAGATGAATATCTTCCCTGGTGTTGACCTACCAGTGTTAGTGCACATTGGCACATAGCACCAATTATGTCTATTTCCCCTTTCCTTTGTCATGGCTTTGCTGGTGTCATTATCGATAAACACACCGTGCATAGCCTCCGCTGCCTCCCGTGACATTTGGGCAACTTTAAACTTCATTTTTATGTCTTGCCTTTTTTCTTTGAAATGATAATGTTTAGAGTGATTTTTAAGCGTTTAGGAATCTATTGGCCAACATTTTACAAAAGTAAAAATCGTCGGGCAACTTGTTATTATGGGTAAAAGTGGACGAGGATGCGCCTCATTTTTTGAAACACTGACTAAATTTTCCTTAAAAAAAAATGGTTCTTTTTCAGATGGATATATTATTTTTCTCCGGAAACTCATTAAAACGTTTTTTATGCAATTTTCATTACCAAATCCTAGTGTTGCCGTTTCCATTGATAACTATGTATGTAAAACATCATATATGTGTGTTGGCGTGGGTAATTGAAAGGGAGATTGGGGGTCAGGTTTTTTTTAGAGGTCAGGAGGGTGTGAAGGTGAAGAATAATGATCATGATAGTCAAGGAAGGAATATTGTTGGTCAAGTCAGGAATGAAGACAGTAGAATTAAGAAAAAGACATGGATAAAACAGGCAGTCAGCGTAAATTTCCCTAGCGGAAAAATCGACAAGATGAAGAAGTGCAACTTAAAGGTTTATTATGCAAATTGTAGGAGTATATTAAATAGGATAGATTTACTGAAAGGAACATCTTGTGTTGAAGATTTTGATATAATAGCATTAACAGAAACATGGTTAGATATGACAGGAAAATTATTTAATCCATAAGTTATGAGATAGCGGGATATAAGTTATTACACAAGGACAGGGTAGGAAGGAGAGGCGGAGGAGTTGCACTATATGCCAGGGATACATTGCAGTGTTATGTTAACAACGTTATAAAAACAGATGATGGCATCGAGTCTATGTGGGTGGAAATTAGAGAAGGAATTGATAAGATGGTCTTGGGTGTAGTGTACAGGCCTCCAAACTTATGTAAAGAGGATTCAGCTCTTATATGGCAGGAAATAAGCAAGGCTTGTAAATATAATCGATTATGCGTGGTAGGAGACTTTAATCTTAGGAGCATTGACTGGAATTTAATTATAGGAGACAATGACGCAGAGGATTTGTTAAAACTAGTTCAATTAACTTCCTAAGGCAAGCAATCAAGGAGCCTACTAGGGGAGATAATATTTTAGAAATATTACTAACAAACAGGGAAGATTTAGTTACTGAGGTGGAGATTGGAGGTACGTTAGGAAAAAGCGACCATTGCGAAATAAGGTTTTGCTTAAATTGGGAGGTGGGAAGCAGAAGTGTTAATGAGCATAGAGTACCTGACTTCAGAAAGGCTAATTATGTAGGATTAAGAAGACACCTGGAAGGGATTAACAGGGACAAGAGGGAGGGTGCGATGAGATATGTGGTCGGGACGGAGGGGGATGTCGGTGAGGTCAGCGCGGAAAAGGATTATAATACCTTTGTCAGCAATTTAATTGTAGGTTAGAAAAAGAATATTCCTTATAAGGCAATAATATCAGGGAATAACGAGCCCAAGTGGATGACTGAGTTTTTAAAACACAACATAGGGGTAAAAAGGGACATGTATAAGAAAGTTAAGGATGGGCAGGTGAATAGAGAGCAGTATAACGAGATGACTAGAACCGTGATAAAATAGTAACAAGAGCAGCAAAGAACATTTATGAGATTAAGGTTGCAGGGAAGGCAAAGACCGATCCTAAGGTATTTTTTCAGGCTTATAAAACACTAGCCGAAAAGCCGCCCTCCGGGCGGACTTTTTGGCTAGCTCCTGCGGAGGGCTATTGGTGGGCCTTCGGCCCACCAAACACAGACTCTCCAGATAGCCCCTTCTAA
Organism: Chionoecetes opilio; assembly: GCA_016584305.1. NCBI lineage: Eukaryota > Metazoa > Arthropoda > Malacostraca > Decapoda > Majidae > Chionoecetes > Chionoecetes opilio. The sequence goes on from JACEEZ010022528.1 coordinate 33,451, forward strand.
CTTTCCTGAAATCATGGATGTAGACATGTATGTATTAACGCCTTACCCATCACCACAGTCCACACACCCATTCACTCACCCATTACCCATCACCCCCCACCTATTCCCTCACCCATCACCCATCACCCCCAACCCATCACCCCCACCCATTCACTCACCCATCACCCCACACCCATTACCCATCACCCCACCCATTCACTCACCCATTACCCATCACCCTACATCAAGGTTTCCTTAATTCTCGCAACCCACTTTTTTTTCACACTTCTCGCTAATAGGCTACTAAAAAAAAAAAAAAAAAAAAGTGATCGGATCATCCCCAAAGTGACCTTGCATGTTTCCCTGGTCGACCTGGTTCCAAAACTGTGCCATATGATGGGATTGCGCCACTGGGGGCGGCACCTATCGCGGACACACACACACACTTTCGCTTATATTATTATAGAAAGACTAGAGAATTAGTAGGGCCATTAAAAAATGAGCAGGGGGAGATTGTAAGCACGGCAGAGGATATGTGTAAAATTTTAAATGATTATTTCTTAAGTGTTTTTACTCAGGAGGATAAACAGAAGGTACCTGATAGTGAACAGATGTTTAGAGGAGAGGATGATGAGAAACTCAAAGATATTGTGATAACTAGGGAAATGGTAGAAGAAGGTATAGACGGAATAAAGAATTTTAAGTCACCAGGACCAGATGAAGTTTATCCCAGAGTATTAAAAGAATGCAAAGAGGTTGTTAGTGAGTCGTTAGTGCATATTTTTAGGAAATCGATTGATATAGGGGAAGCGCCGTTAATGTGGAGGAAGGGAGATGTAGTTCCCATATTTAAGAAGGGAGATAGAGAATTAATCTCAAATTATCGACCCGTTAGCCTGACATCAGTGGTAGGTAAACTATTGGAATCTGTTATTGAAAAAAACATTAGAGAGCATCTTGAAAAGCATAGTTTGGTAAATGATTCACAACATTGGTTCACCAAAGGTAAATCATGTCTCACTGATTTATTGAGTTTTTATAGGAAAGTTTCTGAAACAGCAGATAATGATGCGGATTATGATATAGTATACCTGGACTTTAGTAAGGCATTCGACAAGGTGCCACATGGTAGACTCTTAAATAAGGTTAAAGCTCATGGAATAGATGGGAAGGTTCTGCGTTGGATTAGATCTTGGCTAAGTAATAGGCAACAAAGGGTTACAATTAATGGTTCTAAATCTGAATGGGGGCAGGTAACGAGTGGGTTTCCACAAGGGTCTGTTTTGGGTCCATTACTATTTTTGATTTACATCAACGGCTTGGATAGTGGGATTAGTAGTGATATCATTAAGTTTGCGGATGATACTAAGGTAGGTAGGATTATTAGATCACAGTCTGATGTAAATATTTTGCAAGGAGACTTACATAAATTAAATGAGTGGGCAGATAGATGGCAGATGGAATTTAATATTGATAAGTGTAGCGTAATGCATGTTGGTATGAAAAATCCTGGTAATAGGTACAGTCCAGTGATTCCCAACCGGGGTTCCGCGAACCCTGGGGTTCCGCCGACCATCACCAAGGGTTCCGCGAGAAACCGTAAAATAATTATGTGCTATTACAAAATGACAGTGATCTTAATTCATAATTCAAAATTCCTACTAAACATCACTCAAAAAACATTTTCCAGACACCAAATACTCTACGTGTCAGTCAGACAATTATATAGTAATGAAGCAAATAATATGCATATAATTTAAAAAAAAATAGTGTTTTTGCGGTGCGGGATACGCCCTTCATTCCTATCCGCAAGTTTGGCGAAACAGGGTTGGGTAGGAGGGGACGAAACCCCCAGAGTATCATACGTGTCAAGACCCCCCAGCCCACCGTTCACACATCCCTTCGTCAGTTTTGGCGCGTCCCGAGTGAAAGTTGTTTTAATTAACTCACCATTTAATTTTAGTTTGATACGGATTTTAAAAGACTGAAGATTTAAAAATTTTTGAAAAGAAAGCATGTCATGGAAGGAGGACCGTGACGAAGAACACAAATACCACAGCCAATACGATTTAAAAAAAAAGTGGTGAGGAAAAAAAAAATCGCCTTTACAATGACAGTTCTACCATTGGCTTACATGGACTGGAGAGAAACGTCCATTCCTTTGTGATTTTTTTGTGGGAAAAAGCTGCTAAAAAGGGCTATGGCCCCAACCAATTTTAAGCGACACTTTACTATAACAACCCACTTGTCAAAAAAACCCCGGGGAATTTTTTTCGAAGACTTTTTGGACACAAAAAAACAAAAAAAATTTTTTAAAAAAAAGGGAAAACCATCAGTGAAAAGGGCCCCAAAGAAAAAGCATTTAGGGCCCTGAGCTAGTTGCAAAAAAATGAAAATTTCACCTAGCAGAAATATAATCCCGCTTGCAAAAAAATTTGTGAGAACATGCTAGGTGAAGAAGTGAAAGTGAATTAAGCAATTCCTGTTTCTGAAATACAGTTAGAGGCGTGGGGGAAACCTGTCCAACAATATTTCGGGTATTTTGTCTGAAATACTGCAAAAAAACAAGTTTGTTTCCCCAAATAGATGAGACAACTGATATAACTGGTAAAGCTCAGCTGCGGGCTTTTGTACTTTTTGAAAATGAAATAAAATAATGGAAAATTTTTTTTGCTTAAAAAAACTGCCAAAAAAAAAAACCCAAAGGCCATGACTTTTCAAATTTGTTTCTTCCCGGGGAATTGTTTTTTGTCAGGAACCGATGCGTTGGAACGAAATGAGGGTTTTCTCCAATGATTGCCCCCAGTAAAAGGCATTGTATCACGCGTGAAAGAAAAACCCAAAGGCAAACAACTCAGCTTTCCCCACGAGAATTTCTGGTTTCAAAAACTTTGGGGGATGTTTTAAAACAAGCCCTTGATATAACTGTGAAATGGTCAATTTTAAAAGCTGCGCCCTTGATCTCGTTTTTGAAAGGGTTGTGTGAAAACAGCAAAAAGATCACTGACGTTTCTCCAGCACACAGAGGCCCGATCTTTCGAGAGGAAAAGTTTTGAAAAGGGGTATTCAGTGCAAAAGGAACTGATGCTTTTCTTCAAAGAGAATAAAAATCCTTTTCTGTGAATGCTTAAACCCAAAAACTGGCAAATGAACTAATATTTAGCAGATTTTTATCAACATTTAGATAACTTGAACCCCAGCATGAGGGTGCAAGGAAAACTTTTGACTTCCACAGACAAACTTCTTTCATTTAAGAATAAACCCTGTTTGGAAAAAGCACCTTGCAAGAGGAAACGTCGAAATATTTTCCCTCCTACTTTAAGTTCAAATGATGATTTTTGAAAAAAGGCTTCCATTAATTACAATCATTTGGGGTCACGTCAGAAAAACTTCAAAGTACTTCCCCCCTTTTCATCAGATACGTATGAGGGGGGAGAAACCCCTTTACTGGTTCTCACCAAGTACAGAAAAAAATACTTTTGTCTGCAAAAAGAGGAAGAACGAGTGAAAATGCAGTGCGATCGAACCTTGAAAATGAAATTTAAAGAAATACACTTTACAAGTTTGGATTTCAGCAAAACAAGATACCCTTTTCATTCAGTAAAAGCATTTGATGTTTACTCCAGTTTTTAACTTTTTCCCTGTGGGCAAGCTTTTCTTTTCCTGACCGTCTAAAAGCAAATCAAGAATCGTTCCTGCGTCGAGGGGAAGAACTCGTGTTTATTGTCAAAAATTCGGCCAAAAATTTCACAGATAGCAAAGAGAAACAAGCCCCAAAGGGGCACACTGAAGGTAAGTCATAACATTTTTGCTTTTAGTGTGAACTTCATGAAATGTGATGTAATTGAGGTTTATATGAATTTTATTGCTCAAGAACTTTTCTTAAAAAAAATTAATATAAAAAAATTATAATATTATATATATTATATATATATAATAATATATATATATATATATATATATAAAATATAAAATATATATATAATATTATGGGGTTCCTTGGAAAAAAAATATTACAGGGGTTTCCCCCAAGGGGTAAAGGGTTTGGAAATCACTGAGGTACACCATAGCAATGATCGCTGAAAAGATCAAAGGGTGGGGAAAAATCGGGGTGCGGGTAAGCTCGACCCCCGTCCTAGGAATCAAGTTTAGGGTAGAAAAACGAGCCAACAGGGTGTAGGTATATAACCAGGAGTGTTAAAAATAGAAGGCGATTATTCTAAACTTTATTTTTCTCAGTAGACCTCACCTAGACTATGCGGTTCAGTTTTGGGCTCCGTTTCAGAATGGATTAGCCTTTTTAAATCAGTGCAGAGAAGGATAACCAAAAATTATTCAGGGGTGCGTAACTTTAGTTTGAGAAAAAGATTTTTAAAAATTTTCAAATTTTCACTCACTCGAGAGACGTAGATAAGGGGCGATCGGGTAGAAGTTTTTAAGTGGAAAAGGAATACAATATAGGCAGTAGGGAAACGTTCTTACGGTTTTGTAAGCAGAGTAGAACAAAAAGTAAAAGGTTCAAGTTTTGGAAAAGGTAATTTAAAAAGGAAAGGGAAACTGGGCTCAAATGGGGGGGTGAATGATTGGAATGGACTAATCCCGTATTGACCAGGTGGCAAATACGGAGTCTATTGGGGTCTTTAAAAGGAGTCTGATAAATTTAGGAGGGGAAGAGAGGTGGATATAGGTAGGTTTTGTAAAAGGTACTACCTCATGTAGGTATCACGGCCCCCTTGTAGCTTCCTTATTTTCTTATGTTTTCCCTTTTGTATTTCCCTCAGAAAAAACACTAACATTTGGCCAGGAAAAAATGGTCAGTGCTCAGAAACCCCGGAAAAATTCGGGGAATTTTACGAAAAAAAAGTGCCCGCCCCCCCCCTGCTGCCCGCATTCACCCGCCCCACCAAAATGTTCCGCTTTCCCCGACCCGCCGGGAGATTATTTCTCGCCCCGTGGTTTCAACTCATTCAAACCATACCACATAGTCGTCAGCTATGGGGGGGGCCGGTACCATAGAGGTGGCCAAAAGTATGTGGGATCATTTTAAAGGTCTATCCAAGGGATTTCAAAATGTATGATAGCAGTCTCAAATGAGAGTTAAGTAGCTAGAGCTGTTTAAGTTCATAATTGAATTACAAAAATAATAATTTTTGGGTGCATACCTTAATTTTCACACGTTTTTTCCATCAATTTTTTTTTGTAAGATTTGATTTAAATTTACCATTAGGGGTGTCTAAGATATCTATTTAGTTAATAGTTAACATCCAATAACGTTTAAAATAGTCTAGCCCCATCCCCCCCCCCACCCCCCCAAAAAAAAGAAAGAAAGAAGAAATTTCAATTATAAAAACGATATTGGTTAATTTCCTATTCTCATGTAAACAGAGTCTGAGTTAATTTTTTTGGTACAAAAAAAATAAAATAACAATTTTAACTTGTTTTTGTTTGAGTAGTTTAATTTTGGAAAAAAAAACAATTTAAGAAAATTTTTTCAAGAAT
>JACEEZ010022529.1:0-32500 GCA_016584305.1 Chionoecetes opilio
CCTTTTTTTTTCCTTTTCCAAATTTTTGGGAAAAAAAAATGCCACCAGGTTGAATTTGCAAAAACTTTGCACGTGGCTGCTTATGGTTTTTTTCTGGAAGTCCCTGAAAAAATCAGTTTCACTATTTTTTCTAGTTTTCGTTAATTTTTATAACTCCTGTACTATAGCGAAGTAACCGAAACCATTCACTCACCCGGCTAAGTGGTCACGAGACAGTAGCGGTAGAAAACCCTTGAGGCGTCGCCAGCGAATCTACCCGCCCCTACTCGCAACTCCCATCGCGGGTATGAAAAAAAATAAATTGATTAAATGTTTAAATTTATTTCGTTTAAACAAGTATAAAAGAAGAGTTTGGACAATCATACGAAAATTGAAACATGATGAAAGTAAGGATCTACAGTACCCCGAGTACCATTACACTAGGGGATTACATGCACCACAACGCACCCACTTCTTCTCATTATTTGGGTTTTGGTCTTTTTTCTTTGTTCCTTCAAATGAGTGGGTCCATAGTCAGACACTCTGCGTGCCAAGTTGGCACGGTGCCTAAGTTTTCCCGGGACCCCTGGACTGTAGGGTTCCCGGGGATTCATGTAGAATAGGGGGGGATTTCAGGCAGCGTGGTAACATCCCTGCGTGCGGGAAAAATCCGACCCCGAGAGATTGGAGAATACAAAGGGGGTACACCGTTTAAGGCCAGCCCCACTACCCCGTTCACGGCCGCCGTTGCCGTACACCGCCCAACAATAAAGTCACCATCATCACCGCTTGAGTGGTATTTGTGGTAACTGTGCACAGTTTGCACCCCCGTAAAAGCGGCACCCCCCCGAGCGGGAGAGATGACTTATTTTAATTTTGTACGGCACCGTCGGCGTGCGGTGACTTTTTTGTAACGTCATTGTTTTTCTTTGTGTTGTACGGCGGCCAAAACAAGCGGGTAGGGGGAACCGGCCTGTATCTTCCAATTTCTTTTTTTCCCACACGGGGTTTGTTAATAATACACATGTTTGGGGTTTGTAATAATTATAAAATGTTTGTGAATGATACACTTTTACATTTTTGAGTTTGAAGAATTTCGCAGTTATCGACGCAGTGGATGGAAAGCTCCACTGCAACCAGACACTCTCCAAGACTCCCCCTAGACTCCTAGAGAGCTGTCTGTTAGGTTTAGGGCCGACTTTAAAATCTTTCCCAGGCGGCAAAAGCGTTCCCCCAGGCGCTCATGATTTTTTTACTTTAAAAAAGGCCGAGCGCTCCGCCGGGCGCTGCTCCGCCAGGGTGGCGTAGGAAAGTATTGGGGAAAAGCCTGGGGAACATGATTCTGGTGAGAGTCCATCTCAACGGGGATCAACTTTTTTTTATTCAGTTTATACTTTTTTCAAAATACTAACATTCTGAATAGAAAACCTATTGCGACGGTAAATATGTGTAGGGGGAAATTTTTTTCATGGAAAATAAGTCATGTATATTATTTTCAAAACACCCTCGAAGTTCCCAGCGAGCAGACAGCACCAACCCCCCCCCCCCCCCGAGGGGATGTATTTTCCTTTTTTTCCAAATTTTTTGGGTTAGGACCATTTCCCCAAAAAGTATGTATACAGGGTTTTGGGAGGTGTCTTTGCATTTAGCTATATAGAGGCCCCTCACCCCCTAAGTATCACGTCGTGATTATAATATCTTGTGCCCCGCCACACTTTCAACATTTTATTTCTTTGGGGAATCAAAGAATTTTAATTTTTATTTTGCACAAAATTTAGGGTTTTGTTTTTGGGGATGGCGTCTTTCTTGACCTATGCAGAGAAACCCCGACCCTCATATATACAATAGCGTCTTAAAATGTGCTCCCGCCAGTAAATTGATTTTATTATTGGTCAATCAGAAAATTTAATGAGTTATAAGTTTTGTTACAATTAGAAAGGGTAGGTAAAGTTCAAGAGTCTTTCCCCCCCCGTATTAGTGGGGCTTTTTTTCCCCCAGCGACCCCCTCCATACCCCCAAATACCCCTTCAGATACCTTAAAAAGTAATTATAAAGTTGGTGAAATTTACTACCTTAAAAATTTCATTGCTCATGAGTATCGGGCGTCTCAAACGGTTTGATGTCTGGGGCTCTCGGGGACCCTGTAGAACTGTGGGGTACTTCAAAGGGAAAACCTTTCAGGCTGAAGGAGTGTTTTGGGGGGCGCCCGAGGTCAAGGGTGTTTTGTCCGACGGGGACGGGAAAAATCGAGGAAGTCGCGTTGCCCGCGGCTGAGAAAACCCTACCAGCAAGGGCTCTGTAAAACCCGGGCTAGAACCCTTCTGAGGGGGGTAGTAGGCTCGCGAGGATGTCGAGGGGGGTCTTTTTAAGCTAAGACAAACCGACCCGCCTACCAAACCCTGAAGAAACTCCGTTCCAAGTCTCCTTTTCGGGCGAGTGCTATTCGAACAGAAAGAATGGGCGCCTCGTGTCGGACATGGATGGGCAATGGCTCGTTGGGCTGAGTACTTTGGGCAGTGTTCACGGTGGAACTTCAGCTGAGCAGCTTCACACCACTGGGTTACAGCAGTGGATGCCGATCCCCCCATTGACGAAACCGCACCCTCTCTTGACGAAGTCAGAGAGGCTGTAGCAAAGTTGAAGGGTGGAAAGGCAGCTGGTGTTTGTAATATCAGTGCGGAGCTCCTCAAAGTTGGGGTGAGGCCAGATCCGCGGGGTTTCATGCTGTCCTGATGCCGTGTGGCAATCAGGTTTCCATTCCTCCTGACTGGAAAAGGGGGCTGGTCGTCCTATCTGGAAAGGGAAAAGGGATCGTCAGGACTGCAACAAATTACCGCGGTATTACACTGCTCAAATTACCAGGCAAGTGCTTGCCCATCTATTGCTGACACGAATTCGCAGTCATCTGGTGAAGCATCAGAGACCTCAGCAGTCTGGGTTCACGCCTGGTAAGTCAACAACGGACCGTATCCTAGCGCTTCGTGTCCTGGTGGAACGCCGACGTGAGTTTCGACAGGGGATGCTGCAGCCTAGTTGAAACTCAAGAAGGCGTTTGACTCAGTGCATCGTGAGTCACTCTGGGATCTTCTGCGACTTCGGGGGATTCCTGCAAGGACTATTGGTTTGATAAATGGGTTTTGTATTCTGGGACTGAGAGTGCTGGAAGTGTGGGGCAGGTGTATCCAGCTTCTTTCCTGTGAATACAGGAGTGAGGCAAGGGTGCGTCCTTGCCCCATCACTTTTCAGCGCTTGTATGGACTGGGTATTGGAACAAGGTTTTGTAGGATCAAAGTGATTGTGGAGATCCGTGGGCAACACCAAGATCACTGATCTTGTTTTTGCCGATGATGCAGTAATCTTTGCGATCGCTGGAGGTTCTGGTGATGGCCCCCGAGGCGCTGCACGAGGAGGCAAAGGCTTTGGGACTTGAGGTCTCCTGGCTCAAGACCAAAGGGTCCAGGTGTTTGGAGATTTACTAGATGAAGCAGTACAGTCTGTTCATGCGTGTGGCGAGGACATTGAGATCTTGGAAAGTTTTCATACCTTGGTAGCGCAGTCCATAATGAAGGCGGGTCACGTCAAGAAGTCTTACGGGGAATTGGCATAGCCCAGGGTGTTATGGACTCGTCAGCGGGAGTATTTGGCGTTGTCGGTACCTGTCAGGAGGAAAAAAGATCCGGATCTTCAAGTGGCTTGTGATCCCTGTCTTACTCTATGGTTGTGAGACATGGACACTAAATAGTGACTTGAAGAGACGAATAAAATGCCTTTGGTAATAAGTGCCCTTTGCAGAATCATGGGGTATCGCTGGGATGATTACGTATCAAATCAGCGAGGGCACCGTGAGGATGGAATCGAGGCCTATTACCTGCATAGTCGTCAGCGCCAACAACCGCTATATGGGCATTGGCACGCTACCATGAAACCGATTCCTTCCCAGCGGGTTGTCTCTGTAAGAGACAAATCGCTGGAGGAGGCCAAGGGGAGGCCCACAAGGCTCGGGCTGGGGGCAAGTTGATGTTTCTGGTCGAGAGTGCTGGTATGGAAGGAGCCTGCCATGGAACTCGCGCGTGGGACCCCGGGAGTGGGTCATAGGGTGGGCGAGGCGACGCGCCCCCCTGCGTATGCCCCAATGATGATGATTCAACATCCCCATGGCCCCTTAAATGACACCCCCGGACATCCTAATTAATATTACTAACCTACACCTCTGAACTTACAAATACTCCTAGCAAGACCTAAGGCGGAAAAGAACGTATTAATTTACACTAGGGACGACCGAAATTGCATACACAATTTGGAGTGTGGTTGTTACTTATGGATTCTAGGGAAACATATCTCTATGAAACTTCCGTCACCAATCATTACTTTGAGATATCGATAAAGTTGTTATAGGAGGCGAGAGACAAGTTACGTTGCTCTGCTTCCTCGTGTGAACTGCATCGCTTCTTCCTTACCGCGGACACTTTTCATGTAGATTGGCTTTAGTTTATGAGGTTGAAGCTGGGATTTAGGTAGGTTATGTTTATGAGTCAAAAGTGGGGTTTGGTTTGTTTAATTTTCATATCTCATAATTATACACTCCGGTATTATAGTGTTTGCCCATACTCTCCTCTCCCACAAAACAAGCTTGGGGACCTAGGGGAATGCGGGATATTGGCTGGAGTACAAAATATGCGTCCGCAACCACATAGTTTTTGAGTTAGGGGTGTGGAAAAATATCCCTAGATCTAGGGAAAAATTAATTGGATTTCTTCTGAGTCCAGAGAAGTGTGAACCTGGACGTCTCACAGAATGATTGGACCGGAAGTGCAGAGACACTACCAACCCCGCGCTAGGAGGTAGGTTATATAGTCGGTTATGTTAGGTTATATTTTGGTTAGGTTAGGCTGGTTAGCGTTAGGTTAGATTTGATTTGGTTAGGTTCAGGTTATCGGTGGGTCAAGCTCCCGTAGGTTAGGTAGGTTAATTTTGGTTAAGGCGAATTTCTCTAGATATAAGGAAATTACCTAGATCTAGGATTTTTACCACCTACACAACTCTTAAATTACGTAGTTTCCGACCCATTATTTGATTGTTCCACATGAAAACCCCCGCATTCCAAAGGATATCCCGGGAGGTATGGGCACAAAAAATAGAAATTTACCTACACTCCTTCCTATTTAAAAAAATCTTATCTCTCCGAAAGTAATGATTGCGACAGAAGCTCATAGAGAGAATGTTTCGTAGATTCCAATAAGGTGAACAGAAACAACTCTCAAAATTGGTAGGGATCTCGGTCTGGTGTAAAAATTTACCGAAAAGAACGAATTTTCCAGTTAAGGTTAGGTATATTGAGGTTAGGGTTTATTATTATTGCTCGTTGGTCTCGTAGAGGAGGTTCGTGAGGTTAGGTTGTTAGATTATAGTAAGGTTAGATTAGAATATTAACCATCATTATATTGGCCCATACCATACCGATATTCGGCAACCGCCCCCAATATCAACTAAGCGTTTACAAGTAAGAATCAAGGAGCGCCTGGCGGAAACTTTCCCAGCACTGGCGAATAGATTTAAAAGTACGTCCCTTAGGCACTAGAGGGTGCAAAAATATTTTAAGGGGATTTTGGGTCTCACTCTGGGATCAACTCGGTGTTCTTCGAGAAACGCCAACACGGTAATGTAACCACTTGCTACCGCCTCCCCATTTATGCCGCGACGGATGGACAGCCGGACAACTTTGTCAATAGGACTGGACCAGGCATTTGTCAGACATAGCCCAGACAATCTGATTTAGAACCGGCAAATCCGATTTCGCGGAAATGGATCGGTCCGCTTAAACCGAGGGTGTAAGTGATACCACCACCTATATGTACCCTATATATATATATATATAATATATATATATCTATATTATATAGAGACGAGAGAGAGACGGAGGAGAGAGAGAGAGATTGATGAGAGAGAGTGAGAGAGAGAGAGAGAGAGAGAGAGACGGAGAGAGAGAGAGAGGAGAGAGAGAGAGAGAGACGCGAGAGAGAGAGAGAGGGAGCAGACGGAGAGAGAGAGAGAGAGAGAAATAAAATAAATAATGGGAACAACAAATATAAGCATGTTAAATTAAACATATATCTATCAAAAACAAATAGCCGTGTCCAAAAAATTCGCAGGATGTGGTTTTTAAAACTGTGCAAGTAGGTGGGCGGCCGGCCGTTTTTTGTTTTTCGGCTTTTGTAGTCAGAAAAACCGGTGAACATTTCGTCAGATGTTCATGTTTCAAACAGTTCTGGTGGAATCATTGTTGTTGAAAGAGTTGGGGGTTAGGGGGGTTATGAAGAAATACACATGATAACTGTAATAAACAAATAAAAACACTGAGAAGAACAGTCGTTGGGCTGGCCGCCGACTTGCTCTGGCCAGGATTCGATCCAGGCACGCAGATCGTTAGCTAGACGCTTTACCCACAAGGACCACGGAGGCGACTAAAAAATATGTTAGACATCAAAAAAATATCACAAAATTATAGTGTCGTCTTTGAAAACAGATGTTGCACAATAAATCATTATAAAAATCAAGCTGTATACTTAAGTGCCTTTCTAATAGATAATCATAGAATTTACCTTATTTTATCGCGTTCTTCATTAGTTAATTCATTTCCCGGACAAAAGATCTTTCCCCTCCTAGCATACAAGTACCATTATGCTGAAAAGTTGTTGTAAACAGTCACTTGCTAACATATTTGGAATGAAAGGTTAGATTGTAATATGTTCCCTATTCTTCAGATTATGATATGCCTTGTTAGAGTTAGAGCATTTGATTTGCTTGATGCAGCTGAAGCTGAGAAAGGATCAGACTGCCAAGAAGGATAGTTAAGACCGCCTCCCGCTTACCCCAACCCCCCCTACCAAAGAAGCGTGGTTGGCCACGAAGGGAACTACACCCGCACGCGGTGGGACTCAACTTCAGATAGAGGGGCGTGGTGGGAAATATACAAGAGCCCACGCACGGCAAACACGTGGGACGGAGCCGTGAAGTATAAAAGGAAGAAGAAGCGGTGAGGACGGAAGAGAAGGGTCTCACCCGGGACTAGAATCGCCCTAAGAAAGGAGAGAAAGGGGGAGGAGAAGCATAAAGCGGACATCACCGAAGGCTCAACCTCCCAGTGACGAAGGGGGAGCGCTTGAGTCAACGAGGCCGACGGCACCGAACCCAAACAATGGGCAGGCAGGCCGCCAGAGTAGGTGGCACCGTTCGACCACGCTTCAAGCACCGCCAACAACGACAAGGTGACTCCCCCACAGCGGGGGGCGGAGGGGGTGGCAGTTCAGTTCGTTCACCAAGTTGTTCGTACACCAGTAGATAGTACACCAAAAGTTGTTTCGTAGTTATATGAAACCATAGTCGGTTCTCGAACACTCAGCTCAGAGTTTAACTTACTACAAGAATTACGAAACGACATCAGTATGTACGAAAACACTCAAAATCAGTGTACGAAAAAACTAACAAAAACCTGTGTACGAAACTCACTGTAACCTATAGTCCATGAGCCAAGACCCGAATTTTGGGATATTCGTACCACCCGGGTTGACTAATCTCTTAGGTGTTTTAGCTTGTACAGTCTCTAGTTTATGTTTTGATATGATAGCCCTTGCACCTGGTAGCTTAATGGTCGTTTACACTTCTTGAATAGACACACCCTACCGAAATTCAGAAAAAAAATTTAAAATGTCAAATTTGGGACAGGAATGCAAATGTCACAAAATGAATATAGAATGTCACATTTAATACAAGTTCCATGTAAATACACACTAAGCATGCCATGGGCTTGTACTTACTATTATGGCCAATTATCCTCCTCAATATCATCTACGTCAGGACTCGGAATCTGACTGTGTGCTACCGGCTCTTCGTCAATAGCCATTGTTCTGCGCTTGCGGTAACCTGCAACATGTCCGTACACTGCAGTCCATTGGCTGAGGCACGGCACTTAGGGAGTTCGCAGACCGCACACACTTGGCATTCTGGGACTGAGAGTGCTGTGAAGTGTGGGGCAGGTGTATCCAGTTCTTCCTGTGAATACAGGAGTGAGGCAAGGATGCGCGTCCTTGCCCCATAACTTGTTCAAAGCTTGTATGGACTGGGTATTGGACAAGGTTGTAGATCAAAGTGATTGTGGAGCATCCGTCGGCAAAACACCAAAATCACGATCTTGTTTTTGCCGATGAGGCAGTAATCTTTGCTGGTCGTGCGGGTCCTGTCCTGGTGATGGCTCTCGCGGCGCTGCATCAGAGGAGTCCGGCAAAGCCTTTGGCGACTGAGGTCTCCTGGCTCAAGACTAATCGGCCAGGTGTTGGAGACTTACTAGATGGGCAGCAGTACAGTCTGTTCATGCGTGTGGCGAGGACATTGGATCTTGGAAAGTTTTACATACCTTGGTAGCGCAGGTCCATAATGACGGCGGGTCACCTCAAGAAGTTCTTGCGGCGGATTTGGCTATAGCCCACGGTGTTATGGACCTCGCTCCAGCCGGAGTAGTTGGCGGTGTCGGTACCTGTGAGAAAGGACAAAGATCCGGATCTTCAAGTCGCTTGTGATCCCTGTCGCTATTTATGGTTGTGCGACATGGACCTAAATAGTGACTTGAGAGACGAATCAAGGCCTTTGGTAAATAAGTGTCTTCGCAGAATCATGGGGTATCCGTGGGAATGATTACGTGTCAAATCAGCGATTTGCACCGTGAGACTGATCGAGGCCTATTACCTGCATAGTCGGTAGCGCCAACTTTCAGCCTATAGGGATGTGGCACTGCTACCCTGAAACCGATCCTTCCCATAGGGGTGTATCTGTAAGAGACAATCCGGCGTGGAGGAGGCGGAGGGGGCGCCCACAAAGGCTCGTCTGGGCGGCAAGTTGATGTTTCGTGTCGAGAAGCTGCTTGGTATGGAAAGGAGCCTGCATGGGAACCTCTTGGCACGTTGGTTGACCATCGGGAGTGGCGTCGTAGGGTGGGCGAGGCGACGCGCCCACCGGGTATGCCCCAATGATTGATGATTCCAATGACACGTTGTGGAAGGAGAAGTATTAATAGGCTGCGGGGGGGCGAATAGTGTCTGACAAGTAGGAGAAAAACGCTGTTATTGTTATGTTTCTTTCACAATGCATTGATTATCCATCTCTACGTATTCAAACATACACGTAGATGTTCTAAGCTCTACAATAAAGAAAAAAAAAACAGAAATATCTTGTCTTTGGTTTTGAAAAGACTAGGCATTTTGAAAGTACAAAAACTTAACAGCGTTTTTTCTCCGCAAGCTCTATCTTGTGGCGCTTGCCTGGTTTTCCTCTCGTCGGGGCATCCTGTGTTTGTGGGCATGTATCCACGAAATAAAATCTTATGAGGGAAAGTTGATCGTTTCGATAGTATATCAATTTCTGGGCGCAAAACCATGTTATGCACATGTTAGGGAAGGGACATTTAATAGTCTGTGTGGTTTTCAGCAAAAAAATAATTTTTATGTCTAATTTATCGGTTTTAATTTTTTGCACAAAAAACCACCCACTAGTACCAATTTTGATGAAAATGGTATGGAATGGCATGTACATAGTCATGATTGGTTGTTAAAAATATTATTGACCTAGTTAATTATTATGGATAAGAGGAGGAAAAAACCGTTTTGCGGCGGGTCGGAGATCTTCCCCGTGGATTTTTACAGGATGGCGGCCGTTGACCCCCTTTTCGGCAAGGTTAATTTTGGTAAACTTTTTTTTATCCGAAAAGAGAGGTTATTTCATGCCCAATATTCCAAGTTAAAAACATTTGTTAGCAATTTGTTTGAGGTTCTGCAAAAAATTCAGCTAGATTGACTGGACTACAAGCTCGCTTCTATCCTGCGAGGTCACGATTTTTGCCGTAGCGGCCGCCGCGTATAATCATTTTCTGGCGGAGATTAATTGAAGCATGTAGAGAGTTTCATCGGAAACCAATTGGACTTCTTTCTTAGTTCTTCTTGGGAGGTATGCAGATAGTCTGGAGGTATGTATGTCTTGATAATGAAGAGCAGCTGAGGATGTGTTTTATATCCTGTCTGTCCCTCAATTTAGGGAGTCACAACAGACAGAAAGCTGATGGGCAACCCCATTCTGATCCTGTGTCCCATGGGTCCCATGGGTATCCGGTTCATTTCGCCCACACCAAAAGGTCGTTCGCCAAAGTCAGTTCGCCCACTCGGTGGAGTCATTTGCCCCACATTAGATAAAACTCCTTACTGTGCGCGTCAATGTAGGTTGGGGTTGTAGTAAGTTCACTAAGTGGCTCGAGCTGTAGATGGGTTCATGGGATAAGTTAGTATGTCTATCTTTTTCTTTTTTTATTACAAAAGATAAGAACTCCAAAATAACAAAGTCAGAATTATCAAATAAGTTTCAGTTACACTCTCTCTGAATGCTTAGCGCTTGCCCAAAGTTGGTCGTTTGTATTTTACAAGGGTTTTTCCCACAGTTTTTTTTATTGAATAATAAATTATAACATTAGTTTTCATTACATTTTATTTTTTGTATGTTTCTCTTGGGTTTTAATAAAGTTTTTACTACATGATTTGTTGCATTTGGGGTTATAATGGAGGAGAGTTTCACGTTCGTTTGCAGAGACACCAACTACTTTTTCTTAGAAACTACATAGGTGCTTGTTCTAATGGTGCTAGTTTTATTTTTGCGCAAACACAAAAAAAAAAAAAAAAAAAAAAAAAAAGTATATTTTTGTGGTTAAAAGTAGGCTAGTAGGTTTCTTTAAAACCTGTAAGGTTAGGTTAGGTTTCATTAAAACTAAGGTTAGGGTTAGGTTTCACTTTTTGTCTTTTTTTTTTTTTTTTTTTGGTTTGCGCAAAATAAAACTACACCATTACAACAGGCACCTATTGGTTTTTGTGGGGGGGGCCAAGGGGGAAAAAGAAAAAGTAGTTGGTGTCTGCGAAAAACGACCGTGAAACTCTGCTCCATTATTACCACATTGTTGAATAATACTTGTGGGCGAGCCCACTGTAGTGTGGGCGAACTGATCTTGAGTTGTGGGCGAACAAAAACTCTACCATTTGGGTGATTGGCGCCTTACTTGTGGCGTTACTGAACATTGTGGGCGAAATTGACCGTTAAACCGTCCCAGGGATGACCCGACACTCGGCTGACTGTGTATGAGTACCGTGAACCGGCGTATCAAATGTTCACAGAGCACCTGCCTATCTTTCCTCAGACAGGGCGTTCACTGTAGCTACAATGTCACTCACTCTTCTCCACATATACAAGCATTTAATACAAACAATGACAGCGTCACATCACCGTCACAAACCTTCACAGTGACAACGTTTGTACGGGAAACACCGTATATTGGACTGAAAGTGAAAACATTCACGGCAACACCTTTATAATCTCGATTCGATTTATACAACATTTCAAACAATATTCTCCGTGGTAAACATTATTTATGGCTTATACTGTTTATCCTAATAATGATTTAATCTTCAAATGAGACATTTCTTCATTTTTGTTAGGAAATATATTTTCTTTTCATTTCGGTAGTTTGGCTTTTGTAACAGCGTCCCTTAGAACGGGGCTTACACTCAATTAGCCACGGGATCTGCTAATACCTACAATCAAAGTGGAGAGAATCAGCATATGCATTTCCGTAATACCAAACTTTTACACTTAAGAGTCACATTTAAGAGTCAAATATTAATTGTAGGAGGATCCGGGCCCATGGACCTGGAGGACTACCGTGCTGAAACTCGAACTAGGCTGCGATGTGTATCAAAGCTAATTTCATCCTTGCTATGATTATTATAAACGCTTTCTTCCCGCACTTAGGTTTTACACACGTTGTGACAAAGAGTGATAGAGGCTGATCGAGGATAGAGTAATAGAGCGGGCACTAAATACAATTGAATGTATTTAAATAATAAATACTAAATACATCGGAGAAAATATATTTAATACTATATACTAAATACATTTTACGATGTATCAAATACTAAAAGTAAATACATCAATTGGATTTAAATACATTTGTAAATACACAACATTTTAACATTCCGAAAAAAAAAAACTGGATTCCAGGATTCCGCTAGAATTTGGGGTTGCCTTCGAAATTTCCTTCTCAGACCAATTTCCTTCAAATCAGGACATTTCCTTACAATTGGGAAAACACTGTTCACGGTACACATCAGGGATGCCAGATAGTTGGACGGGTTTATCGCCAAATAACTGATAAAAAAAGTATTTTACATTTTCATATATGGTATTTTAAATACAATGTTTTAAATACTCATTAAATGTATTTAAAACATAAACAACCAATGTATTTCTAAATACACATATGTATTTAAATACGTATTTAAATACAAATGTTATTTAAATACTGCCCAGGGGGGACATTTTCGACGCGGGCTCTAAACTACACCCTCTTAGCGACCTAAGATCCGACTTAGTTATACCCGGGCCCAAGAAGACTACTAAGAACGCATTTTCAGATGTCATCTTAGCCTCGGTAAGGCTAAGACCTTCTTAGTGCCACACTTCCTCTTCAAACTAATCAGCGTGCGTGACAAAGTCTGTATTTGGCGCGGCAATACGTATCTAAACAACAATACCAGCCACAGCTGATGACACACACGGTGACCATGGAGCAGGCCCACAGTAAAACGGTCGAGAAAACCGAACTTCATCAGCGAGGAACTTTTGTCCTGGTGGAGCTGTCAAAGCAGATTCATGAGCACTTTCAGGGGAAGTTCAGTGACTCCTCACTGCTGCAGTAAAGAAGGAAGTTTGGACATCTATCACTGCAAAACAGTGTGTGCTCGCGGTGGCCGTGTATACAGGGAGGTTGAGAAGTGAGAAAGAAATTTTTGGCGGACCTAAGGTCGCAGGTGAAAGGAAAGGCTGCAAAAAACAAGGAGCTAATGAAAACAGGTGAGGTATCCAGAATAAGTCTTATTGCCACAGGTATGTGTGTTCAGAATAGGGTCAGCAGGTGTGGCGAGGGGGAGCGATCGAAGCAGGTTAGGTGTGATGGAGCGAGGGTGGGTCAGGTGTGAGGGGAGAGGGGGTTAGGGTGAGGGGGCGAGGGGTCAGGGTAAGAGCGAGGGGTCAGGAATGTGAGGGGAGCGAGGGGTCAGGTGTAAGAGCGAATGGGTCAGGTGTGGCTGTTGTGAGGGGAGCGAGGGGTCAGGTGTAAAGTATCGATGGGTCAGGTGTGACGTGGGGAGCGAGGGTGTCAGGTGTGAGAGAGAGCGAGGGGTACAGGTTGTGAGGGGAGCGAGGGGTCAGGTGTGAGGGGAGCGAGGGTCAGGTGTAAGAGCGAGGGGATCAGGGTGTGAGGGGGGGGGGGGAAAGGGGGGGGCCGGGGATGGGGTCAGGCTTGTGAGGGGAGCGAGGGGTCAGGTGTGAGGGGAGCGACGGGGTTCAGGTGTGAGGGGTTGAGCGAAGGGGGCAGGTTTGTGAGGGGAGCGAGGGGTCTAGGTGTGAGGGGAGAGCGAGGGTCAGGTGTGAGGGGAGCGAGGGGTCAGGTGTAGAGCGAGGGGTCAGGTGTGAGGGAGCGAGGGGTAAGGTGTAAGAGCGAGGGGTCCAGGGTGTGGAGGGGAGCGGGGGTCAGGTGTGAGGAGAGCGATGGGGTCAGGTGTGAGGGGAGCGAGGGGTCAGGTGTGAGGGGAGCGAGGGGTCAGGTGTGAGGGAGAGCGAGGGGTCAGGTGTGAGGGGAGCGAGGGGTCAGGTGTAAGAGCGAGGGGGTCAGGTGTGAGGAGGCGAGGGGGTCAGGTGTGAGGGGAGCGAGGGGTCAGGTGTGAGGGGGAGCGAGGGGTCAGGGTGTGAGGGGAGCGAGGGGTCAGGTGGAGGAGAGCGAGGGGTCAGGTGTGAGAGGGAGCGAGGGGTTCAGGTTGAGGGGAGCGATGGGTCAGTGTGAGGGGAGCGAGGGGTCAGTTGTGAGGGGAGCGAGGAGTCAGGGAATGTGAGGGCGAGCGAGGGGTCAGGTGTGAGGGGGAGCGAGGGGTTCAGGTTGTTGAGGGGAGGAGGGGTCAGGTCGTGAGGGGAGCGAGGGGTCAGGTGTGAGGGGAGCGAGGGGTCAGGTTTTAAAGACTCAATCAACCTCACCCATTGCACTTTGTCGTATCGAAATTTTTCTACAGATTTTGATATTGTTTTAAAACGATTCTGACACCCCTTTTTTCCCTTTGAAATCCAGACTCTTTTGGTATTATTGCCCAAATGAACACCGAATCACGTTTGTGGAGAATATTTTTTCTGGTGAGTTTTGGATGCGTTTAGAATGAATCTGACTAACCGTTTACTGTCGCAAATCATTGTTTTTATATAGTTAGGTTAGGTATATGTTCGGTTAGGGTCAATTAGTTTCATTGTCATTTGTTCCAAAATCACAAGTATTTCCGACATAACTGGTTAGCAGATTAATTAAAAAACATAAAAAACTCGCCAGACAAAAAAACGTTTCGTCCACCTAAAGGGAGTAGGTGTATACTGGAAATTTACCCTCTTTTTAAGGATATCCCCCTCCCCCAGCAAACTAGAGTGGCTGCTGGTGGGCAGGGATTTCTAGTGAGAGACCAGATCCCAAGTGATTTCGAGTAAGCAACGTACAACTCATAAAAATAATATCCAGCTAGGATAGATACCATATCAGGTCCACCCCAAAAACACAAAAAACATATCTAGTCCACCCAGCCCATCCCAAACAGGGTTTTCATCATTAACCTCATCTTCCTTATGATCTCATCTCACCATTAACCTAATCTCACGCCCTACCCAAAACGATTATTAATAAACCTCACCTCACCTTGTATAGGAACAGTGACGGAACAAAGGGGCGTGGTAAAAAACATGGGGGCACATTTATTCATATACTGTATATCTATATATATATATATATATATTATATATATATGTAATAGATATATAATATAAGAATATATGTTCTATATATATTATATATATATATATACTATATATATATATATAATATATATAATACTATATTATATATCATATATATATATATATATATATATATATATATATCATATATATATATATATATAATAATTAATTCTAAATAGTATATATATATTATATATATACTAGCCCAAAGCCCGCCTCCGGGCGGACTTTTTGGCTAGCTCCTGCGCAGGGCTATTGGTGGGCCTTCGCCACCAACTGTGTTTGGTGGGCCTTCGGCCCACCAAAACACAGACTCTCCAAAGATAGCCCCTTCTAACTTAACAGGAAATCATGGATGTAGAAATGTATGTATTAACGCCAACCCATTCACATCACCCCCCCAACCTATTCACTCCACCCATTACCCATCACCCCCCACCATTCACTACCTATTAACCATCATCCCCCCACATTCACTCCCACCCCAATACCCCATCAACAACACACCCATTCACTCACCCATTACCATCACCCCCAACTATCCTCACCAATCACCATCACCCCCAACCCATACCCCACCATTTCATCACCCATCACCCCACACCCATTACCCATCACCCAACCCATTCACTCACCCATTACCCATCACCCTACATCAAGGTTTCCTCAATTCTCGCAACCCACTTTTTTTTCCACAATTCTCGCTAATAGGCTGCTAAAAAAAAAAGGTCATTTTTCAGGTAATTTTCAAGGTCAAAGGTCCCCTGGTCAACCTGGTTCCAAAACTGTGCCATATGATGGGATTCCGCCACGGGGGGCGGAACCTATACCACACACACACACAGACACTTTCGCTTATATTATTATACTAGCCGCAAAGCCGCCCCCCTGGCGGACTTTTTGGCTAGCTCCTGCGGAGGGCTATTGGTGGGCCTTCGGCCCACCACCTGCGTTTGGTGGGCCTAACACAGACTCTCCAGATAGCCCCTTCTAACTTTCATGAAATCATGGATGTAGAAATGTATATTAACGCCAACCCATTCACATCACCCCCAACCCATCACCCCCCACCCATTCACTCACCCATCACCCCACACCCATTACCCATCACCCTACCCATTCACTCACCCATTATCCATCACCCTACATCAAGGTTTCCTCAATTCTCGCAAGCCACTTTTTTTACACAATTCTCGCTAATAGGCTGACTTAAAAAAAAAAGAAAAAAAAAAAGTGATCGGCTCATCTCATAAGTCGGCTTAAAAACCTTCCCTCTGGTCAACCCGATTCCAAAAATGTGGCCATATGAGAGGATCCGCCACAGGGGGCGGCACCCAGAGCGGACACACACACCACACACACACACACACACACACACACACACACACACACACACACACTCGCTTAATATGATTATAGAAGGAATTATTTGCAAATGTTTCACATCATTTTACCAATTTTTCATTTATTCAAATGGTGGGAAAACCCTGAAATGTGGAGTGGGACACCTGGGGGGCACGTGGCCCTCCGCAGTTCCGCCACTGCCAATAAACCTACTAGCTGGTGGGTCAAGCCTTCATATTTCTATGGATAATTTTGCCTAATAAGTTTGACAACACTGGGACAGGAAGGGGGGGGGGGGGCGGCATTAAGAAATATAGATAGCTAGAGATAATATGAGTTATAAAACAACCATAATCCATTTCTGATTGGAAACTATTCCTTTTTGATAATTTTTTTCTTCTGTTCTGAATGAATCAGGTGGAATGTCTTTCGAGGAAAATCACTAGTTAATTTATATTTTTATATTCCCATCCCACAATAAAAATTAGTTAGTGATTTCCAAGGAAAAACTTTGCAAAACTTAATACAAAGTACATCAAAACGGGCCCTTCCAATAATAGCGCAGAATAAAACAATTTTAGTGGTTTAGCTTTGTTAGGTTAGGTTATCTTTTTGTTTCAGACAATAAGGATATGTATACCCAGGGTTTTTTAATGAATGAGTGTGTAACCCCACGGTCTTATTTGCGGGAGCTTAAGAGGAGGCGGGAAATTTCATGGAATGGGGATGAAAGGTGGATATAGGTAATTGTGTTAAGTAACAGGAACTACCACGTGTAGGTCTATAGGGGCCTCTTGTAGCTTCCTTATTACCTCTGCCAACGAAGTTGGAGGGGTTATGTTTTCACCCCGATCTGTCTGTTGTCTGTCTGTTTGTTTAGTGTACAGGATTTCCGAAATTTACGGGATAGATTGGACCAAACTCAGTTATACCAATTCTCTATTTGGTATAAGGAAGAACTGATTTAATTTTGGATGAAATCTATGACAAACTGTTGCCATGGCAACGAATTGATAAATATTCGGCCGGAGGTATGCGCTCATACTGAGTGCATCTATATATATATATATATATATATACTATATATATATATATTATATATAGACGTATATTTGAGAAATATTCGGGCCGGAGGTATGCGCTTCTACTGAAGTGGGCCCCCCCCCCCCCCCCCCCCCCCCCCCCCCCCCTAGTTGTCTTATGTTATTTCTTGTGTTTCTTATTCCAATCAGGTGGATGTGGAAATGACATCAAAACCTTCACTCCCTTGGAAGAAGCTGTGCTGGAGCTCATCTGAAAACACAGCCATTGAAGGAGTTGCTTGGTGGCATGGAGACAGAAAAAAAAAAAAAGCAAACCATCATGATTGTATTTCAAGTGATGTTAGCACCTGTGTATACATATTACTACCCCATATTACCTCTCTTTTCATATTGACGATTTTTAAAGCATCAAGGCAATCAAGCAACACAAATTAAGGCAGTTGTATATAAGAGAAATGATTAATTGATTAAAAAAATTAAGGCCTCCTGATTAAAAAGAATTTATTATAATATATATATATATATATATATATATATATATATATATATATATATATATATATACGATATATATCCCACATTATATATATATATACAAAGATGTATGGTAAAAATTCTAGTGGTTTGCATTACTCTTCCCCGTCTCCCAAACAAGCTTGGGAAACCTGTGGGAAATGCGGAGTTTTCAGCGTGGGGAGGCAAATAATGCATCGGAAACCCGTATTTTTGGAAATTATGTAAAAGGGCAAAATACACGAGATCTAGAGTAATTTTCCTAGATCTACGAAAAATTAACCTTAACCTCCTTGCGAGGGGCTCCGTCCCCTCGACCTCCCAGTAATCTAAAACCTTAACATCTCAAGCAATAAATAACCGATAAATCTACCCTAACCTTCTATACGGGGTTCCGGCTCCCGACCCTCTAGGACTCCCCGGTCACCTACACAAAATTTTACATTTACCCTAAGTGGAGGGGTGGGGGAGGGGGCCGACACTTGATTATCATTCTGTTTGATGAAAGAATGGTCAGGTTCACATCGTCTCCTGGACTTAGAAGAAATGGGACTATTGCCCTATATCTAGGGATTTTGACCATTGATACTACACCCTAACTCAAAAAACTATCTGTTGCGACCAGAGCTGGGCACAAAAATACATTGAATGTATTTAAATCACTAAATACGAAATACATGGGAGAATGTATTTAAAATAATAAATACATTTTACGAATGGTATTAAATACTAAATACATAAATTATTATTATTTTTTTTTTTTTTTTACATCCCCCCTTGTGCCTATAGCTCCTGTAGGCAGTGGTGACCCAGGGCTCGGAGGGTAGGCTCTGGAGGTTTCACTTGAGGGCTGGATGGTGTGGCCTCGCCCGTGGGTGCGCAGGCAGGATTTTATAGTGACGCTGTTAGAGGCTCATGCCGCACCCCTGTGTCCTCCGATGCACTCGCATCGAAGGTAGAGTTGATGGGCAGGGCAGTGGGTGTTCTCTTGAGGCCACTCGCCGGGTGCAGAAAGGTTTTTGGTTCTTCGGGGATCGAAACTCAGGTCAGCGAGAAGCCCAGGTCGGGACCCAAACACTCCGCTACCGCTTTTAAATACATCAATTTGTATTTAAATACATATAAAAACATTTTTAGATACACAAAAATATATTTCTCAAAAAAAATGGTATTTATTTATTTGGATTTCCTTAGAAATTTCCTTCTCCGGCCTAAGATTTCCTAAAAAATAAGGAAATTTCTTGAAAGTGGAAACACTGGTTCAGTCATGGAACACTGTGGATAACATAGGATTGCAGAGTGGGGTTATGGCCAAATTTACTGATAAACAAAGTATTTACATTTTATATTATAGTATTAAATACAATGTATTTAAATACTCATAAAAATATGTTAAAGCCCGTAGACCATGTTTTAAATACATTTCTAAAACATAAATGTATTTAAATACCCGCTCAGCTCTGTGCGACGCATTTTCCAGCCCAGCCAACTATCTTGCATTAGCCCGGTCCCCATACTTGTTTGGGAGAGGGGAAGTATGTCAAACTAGAATAATCCGAAGTATTAATAAATTATAAATAGAAACACATATAATATGTAAGGCCCCGCAGGCCCATTTGGCAGTTTTCCCCATATGTGTGGAGGCCCCGACTAGCTTAGCCCAGTTTATCACTCCTAATCCGGTCCTGCTTCATTCAGTCTTCTGGTACTTCTCCATTTATCTATTTCTCAGGCAAATTTCCTATAAATCCGATTACTTCACACTTCCTTCTCACACTTACATACAAAACCCTATCGTCTCTCATTATTGTGATAAACTTTAAGAATTATTCTATATTCTTTCTGGTTGCTAAGGATATTTTATTCTTCCTCAACATTTCGACAGATGCCTCTCAACTGCCACCAAGTCCCCATTGTCTAACACTGAATAACAAATTCTGTCCTCATTACAGCTGGCAAACAGCTTTAACAGCAGAGACGCACCTGGAGGTTTGAGGATGCTCTTGGTGATGGCTACCCACCACATCTACCACCCCCAGCCCTCTACCATCCTGAGTCACCCCCAGTCTTAACATCTTAAGCCACCAAGCCCTCTACCATCCTGCGCCACCCCCAGCCCTCTACCATCCTGAGCCACCCCCAGCTCTCTACCATCCTGAGCCACCCCCAGCCCTCTACCATCCTCAGCCACCCCCAGCCCTCTACCATCCTTAGCCACAACAAGCCCTCTACTATCCTGAGCCACAACAAGCCCTCTACCATCCTCAGCCCTCTACCATCCTCAGCCACCCCCAGCCCTCTACTATCCTCAGCCACACCAAGCCCTCTACTATCCTGAGCCACAACAAGCCCTCTACTATCCTGAGCCACAACAAGCCATCCACCAAACCCAGTCATCAAAAGCTAAAGATAAGGGGTAATATAAGCCAGCAGGAGTCCACTGAAGTTCTTAAAACAATGGCCACCAATCAAAGTGAGCTATTGAGGACAATAGGGCATTTAACTGAAAGCAATTTAGCCATTGCTAGTGAATTAAAGGCAATGCATGCCACATATAGAGAGTCACTGCAAAAGTAACAAATAATAAAAAACAAACTGGCTGTAAAATACAAATGTTTTATTCCTTTCTAACTATACTTACAAGCTTTTTGCAAATTGTACCCATCCAATGCTAAACCTAATTAAAAGAAATACATCACCTAAACTGAAACAAAGCAGCATGTGGAATAACAAGGAGGAATATGATGGAAAGTAATGGAGGTGTAAAGTAAAGGAAATGTGGCATGACAAGAAAAATTTGCTAATACTGTATATACTTGACCAGTGTTATTCACAAAGAGAGCTGCACCTATGATAAGTTACCTACCTCAACTTTATTATATAATGCTGGGGTGCTGATTCAATGTAGTACCTACTACAAGCAAGGTATGGTAATACTACACAATACATCATATTGTTACCATTAACTAATTAAAGATAATCCTTACCCAACCCAATTGTCGCCTCAGAGGTGTAGTGGCTAGCGTGCCTGGCTACGAATCTGCGGGCTCTGGTTCGAATCCGGGCTAGGTCAAGTCGGCGTGCAGCCACCCCAGCGGTTCTTTCTCCCTCTCGGTGTTGATAAATGGGTACCTGGAGAAACCTGAGGAAGGTAACTGTGGTGATCCGGATGTCACACTAGCCCTGTGTCCCGGGGTAAGAGGTCCTCACCCACCACAGGCTCAAAGGGCTAATGGCACGGAGATGAGCGAAGGCCACCCGCAACATAGCGTATGCCCCCATCTTTACCTTACCTTATACTACAGTCGGCGCAAAAAAACTTAGGATGCCAAAAAACTTGGGGCGGGAATAACGTCCTTAGCTGTTTTGACAATTTCGGTGGGAGCGATTGAATTTTTTTACGTTTTTTGTATATCTTGCAGTGTTTTAGAGTTTCTGCTGTAGATTCCTCGCTCCTGCCCGCTCTGTATCTTCCAAGTCATCAAAGGAAGAGGTTGTTGTGTTTGGTTCTCCGAATGGGGGAGTAGGAAGGTTGGAGAACCAAACACAACAACCTCTTCCTATGATGACTTGGAAGATACAGAGCGGGCAGGAGCGAGGAATCTACAGCAGAAACTCTAATACACTGCAAGATATACAAAAAACGTAAAAAAATTCAATCGCTCCCACCGAAATTGTCAAAACAGCTAAGGACGTTATTCCCGCCTCAAGTTTTTTGGCGTCCTAAATATTTTTGCGCCGACTGTAAAGCAAAACTAATCTGAAAACCAATTCTGAATCAAATAATTTCTGACTGCATTTCCATTATCTGGAAGATTTTCATTCATTCCAATGTCTAACAGATACACTTCCTCATCTACATCTTCAATTGGAATCCTGCGCTTGATACAGCAATTGTGCAAAAACATACACGCAGCAATTATTTTTACACATTTTTTTGGTTCATATTGTAAGGAACCGCCAGACTGATGGAGGCACCTGAAGCGAGACTTGAGGATGCCAAAAGTTCGTTCGATGACGGACCTTGTTCTGGAATGACTGCTGTTGTACCGGTGCTCAGGAAGGGTGTCAGGGTCAGTCACTGGTGTCATCAGGAATGGTTCTCTTAATGCGTAGGCACTATCACCTGAAATATAAAGTAGTTTCCTTAAACACGGCAAACTAATCATGTTTACTTATTTAGTATGTTTTATGGTCAAGCCATGGATGGCCATGACACCTTTAAAGGCTCACTAGCCCAAGAGTTGCCAACGACGATAAAACAGTTAGGTTACGATGGTTCTCTGACGTTTTGCCGACGAATGTTTCCGAACAGGCGTTTTGACGAGACACTGCTGAAGTATTTTTTTGCCGAATTGACTTTTCGTTGATGGACTCGTCTCCGAACGGACATTTCGCCGACATTTTTTTTATAGCTTTGATTTATAATTTGTATACGTGACGTAATCTAACCTAACATAAGCTTAAAAAAAATAGTAGTTATATTTTCATTGAGTTGTTCATTCACGAATTGTCCGTTCGACAAAAAGTTCATGCAGCAAGAAGTCCGTTCAGCAAAGTGTCGAAACGTCAGTTTGGGAAAACATCTGCCACAGGTTACGGTTAAGTTTCGTTTACTTAAGATCTTATGAGGACCGAGCTATTCTTTGCTAATAAGTTTTGAAGTGTCTTTTATTTATTTGTTTACAATTTCGGTCACAAATAGCTTGTTTCTTAAGGGGGAGAGGAGAGAGCTAGTAATTTGAAGAAAAAAAAACGATTTGCAACAGTAATATATGTCAGATTAATTTAAAACGTAAAAACTTACCGGAAAAAAAGTTTCATTTGTCACAGTGAGTTTTGGCATAATGTAAAAATTTACTGGTAAGTTCTACCCAAATATTTACAAATTCGTATATCTAACTTTAAAAACATCCTTTTGTGAAGTGATTTGTTTGGTACATATTGTGCCTGTAACATACCCTTCATTTACCCCCTGATCATTTCCCCTCTATAAGAGAGTGGGGTATCTAATATATAGGGCATGCATTATTATAGCAATAATAAATCATGGTATATTTCTAGTGTTTGCCCATATTCCCCCTCTCCCCCAAAACAAGCTGGGGACCTGTGGTAATGCGGGGTTTTGTGGTTGGGAACAAATAATGTGTCGGAAACATGTAATTTTGGAGTTGTGTAGGAGTCAAAATTCCCTAGATCTAGGGATATTTACCTAACCATACTTAACCTACCCTAGCGGGGGGTTCCTCACTTAACCCCCCGGTAAGATACCCTAACCTAACCAAATTTAACCAAACCTGGCTGTTAGCTAGCGGACTCTGAATAAATCCAATCCATTTTCTCTAGATCTAGGGAGTTTTAGGAAACCCCGAACTCAAAGACTATGTGGTTGCGATGCATATTTTGTACCTCAACCAAATATCCCGCATTCCCCCAGGTCCCCAGCTTGTTTTGGGGGAGAGGGGGAATATGGGCAAACACTAGAAATTTACCGAAATCATGCACAAATAAAATGCAACTATTTTGGTAAAAATTAACATTAACATCACCTAGGGTTATGCTTACCTAAAAGATAGGTATCTTGAAATTCACGAGCCACAAATCTGTCCTTGAGGAAGCTGTTGTTCCACATGAAGCTGTCATGTGTGCTGCCTGGGTACTTGATGGATGTGCTGGTGATGAGATTGTCGCTGTTGCACACCGCTTGCACATTAATGGAGTGGTACCCTTTCCTGTTAACGAGCAAGTGTTCTTCTACATTGGGTGCTTTGATGGGTATATGGGTTCCATCAATTGCACCTATCACTTTTGGAAACCCACTGAGAGCGAAAAATTTCTGCACAGTCTTGTTTATTTCTTCACGGGTGGGCATTTTGATTTCTCTTATTGCTTTCTCGTGTAACATATCAGTCACTTGCCCAATCACTTTGCTCACAGTTCCTTGTGTCACACCTGCAACGTCGCCAATCACATTTTGGAATGTTCCACTCGCATAAAAGCGTAATGCCATCAAGACTTTGAGTATGTGTAGGGATGGCATGAGATCGTTGGGTTGGACGACCAATAAATGGCTCAAATTCTTCACACAGCTCCAATATCTCTTGTCTAGGGAACCTGTAGTGTCTCAAGAGCTCTTCATCACTATGGTGTAACGGATCCAAGTGGTCTTTGAAGCGGCGTTCTTTTCTTAGGCCCCGATGAGCTAGAAAGCAAGCAGCTCCGGTGGATCCATTGTTGTTGTGGTGACGGCCTAAGACGACCCCAACCCTGCCTTAGTTTACACTCGCTGCACTGTCTTAGGCGGAGCGAACTTTGCTTCCGAAAATGTCTACCTAGCGCTAAGATGGTCTTAGTAGGGTTCCAAAATGCCGCCCCAGGGTAGAACAAGAAGTAACGGATTCAAGCTGGAAAAAACGTATATTTAAAAAAGAAATAGGGAAAAACTGGTTCACAAATAGGGTGGTGAATGATTGGAATGGACTCAGTAGACAGGTAGTTAGTGCGGAGTCATTGGGGAGCTTTAATGGGAGGCTAGACAAATTCATGGATGGGGATGAAAGGTGGATGTAGGTAGTGTTAAGTAACAGGAACTATCACGTGTAGGTCTCACGACCCCTTGTAGCTTCCTTATTTTCTTATGTTCTTATGTTCTAACTCACGACCCGATATACAGAGATGCGCAATACCCCGAGTTAGATGTTTGTACAGTACAAAATGTACAGTAGGCCAACTACCTGTCGCTCATGTGTTCGGATCCGTCCTATTAACTATGTTATGTACAGTCATGAACCACAATCTCCAAGAGGAGGGACAGGTGTGGATTCCCCCTGAAATCTATTGATATTTCAAAACACTAGCCTTATATAATACTGAATGATCAGCAAGCCATAAACTGAAATTAAGTACATATAGGTAAAAAAAATGAAAAAAATGGAAAGGAACATATGATTAACTTTTTGAATTAGCTAACGATTCTCCTCGAATGAAATTCTGGCAACAGACCTGTATACAAAACATTGTACTATAAAATATATATAGCTCAGACTGCTGAACTGTAAAAAGAATTTGTAACCATGATTTTGTTCAGATTTTCTTCTGTCAGGCGCTGTCTTCTGTCAGTCAACACATTTTTATAGACTGAGAAGCTCCTCTCTAAATCCACATTGGCAGCTGGGGCGAATTTCAGATTTGCTGTATCTACTGGCTCCATTCCGTTAACCAAAATCTGTAAACTTTTAGCTCATTTATAATAATTAGACATAAATCAGAAGACTGAAATGCCGCTGTCAGTCTGACCCATCAGTGGACACAGAACATTAAATTATCACTTGCAGAGATTGGATAAAAATGTTATTTTGGCCATTTTAGGCTACATCTCTAGCAGAAATCATAATATATGTGTTTTTTTGCAAAAAGCAGTTTTATGTGAAAAAAAATATTGGTTACGTACTTCACATATTTTCCCGATCTCTGGATATTAGTATTATTTTATTTACTTCTGTATTATATATTTATTTATTTATTTATTTATTATTATTTATATATTTACTCCAGCGAACTATTACTTTCAGAAAGTGCCTTGTTACCCCCCAGAAACGGCTTCATTACCCCCGCGGGGGTTATTACCCCCAGTTTGAGAACCACTGCTCTAGACCACTGGCGAAAAAAAACCCCGCTTGCAAGTCCCCAAAGAAAAAGATACTAAGGGAATCCTGGATCAATTTTAGAGCCGCATGA
Organism: Chionoecetes opilio; assembly: GCA_016584305.1. Classification (NCBI taxonomy): domain Eukaryota; kingdom Metazoa; phylum Arthropoda; class Malacostraca; order Decapoda; family Majidae; genus Chionoecetes; species Chionoecetes opilio. The sequence continues at coordinate 25,530 of JACEEZ010022529.1, forward strand.
TGATTAAGCATGACAAAAGTAATTTTTACGTTTGTATGACAATAAAACTACCAAATTTTTAACAGCTAAAAATGGTCAGAACACTACTTTTATTGCGTTTCCCTATTTTTTACCTTGAAACTATTGACCCTAGACCAGCGTTTCTTAGGCCCGTACCGAGAGTCATGACGGTAGAGCGACGAACGACGAACGGCAGACCTTCGCTTACCATAAGAGGGGTTTGTTTTGGAAGGAAGAGCAGCGAGGAAGGTTGAAGACATGGGTATACCCACAGTCTATAACGGTCATCCGATGCGCAGGTTGGGGGTGGGGCTTAGTGACGTCACGCGATCCAGGTGACGATACAATGATACAGTGTGTACTCGCGGTTGCCACTCGGTGAAATTATGAATGATTTAATCATTATCTTTACTAGTAATGGAACATTGCATTACCTTATAACAACACAATTGGTATTAATGGACATGTTATTTACCAAATAAACAGTACATGAAAACAGCATGGATGTAATAAACAATACTCTAAAAGGCTAAGTGGCATCGTGTTGGGGCGGGGGAGGATGTGACACGTGACTCAGCTGGCAGCCTAGTCCCTCCTTCCTCCCCCACCCCAACACGATGCCACTTAGCCTCGTACAGTATTGTTTATTACAGCCCTGCTGTTTTCATGTACTGCTTATTGGGTAAATAACATGTCCATTAATACCAATTGTGTTGTTATAAGGTAACTAGCCGCAAAGCCGCCCTCCGGGCGGACTTTTTGGCTAGCTCCTGCGGAGGGGCCCACCACCTGTTTTTGGTGGGCCTTCGGCCCACCAAACACAGACTCTCCAGATAGCCCCTTCTAACTTTCCTGAAATCATGGATGTAGAAATGTATGTATTAACGCCAACCCATTCACATCACCTCCAACCCATACACTCACCCATTACCCATCACCCCCCACCCATTCACTCACCCATTACCCATCACCCCCCACCCATTCACTCACCCATTACCCATCACCACACACCCATTCACTCACCCATCACCCCACACCCATTACCCATCACCCCACTCGTTCACTCACCCCATTACCCATCACCCTACATCAAGGCTTCCTCAATTCTCGCACCCACTTTTTGTTCACAATTATCGCTACCGTAGATAACAGTGAAGTCGCCACCTGCAGTGAAGTCGCCAGGCGCCAAATATTACGAATTATAGCATCGCTACTGCTGTGTATGTGCCACTGAAGATGTTACACAGTAGTTTATATCATGACTGTATAATCTACCCTGTTTCAGCGTTGTTTTATGCTTGTATCTGCAAATATAACTGTTGCGCATTTTGCTTCTGACGTTTTTTTCCGCGCGATGACAGACAGTAAACAATAGCTTTTTGGGCGACAGGACGCAGATTTGCCAGATCTTTCAACTTTAATAGAATTTATTTTCACGTTGGCAGAGGAATTTTTTATATATCCAAGCATCTTCCGCAGCTAATATATATAGAGACTTGTTTTACTTTACCTCTAATTTCCCTGAATTCCCCAGAGTGGCGACTCAACATGTTGGGTTAAAATACTAGCTGGCGACTTTATTGTAGTAGGTATAGTGAGGTCGCCACTCGGTTTAATTTTTGTCATTTGTTCATTTATAGCCCTAACTAGCCGCAAAGCCGCCCTCCGGGCGGACTTTTTGGCTAGCTCCTGCGGAGGGCTATTGGTGGGCCTTTGGCCCACCACCTGTGTTTTGGTGGGCCTTCGGCCCACCAAACATGGACTCTCCAGATAGCCCCTTTAACTTTCCTGAAATCATGGATGTAGAAATGTATGTATTCCCCCCACCCATTCACTCACCATTACCCATCACCCTCCACCCATTCACTCACCCATTACCCATCACCCCCCACCCATTACCCATCACCCCCACCCATTCACTCACCCATTACCCATCACCACACACCCATTCACTCCACCATTACCCATCACCCCCCACCCATTCACTCACTCATTACCCATCACCCCCCACCCATTCACTCACCCATTACCCATCACCACACACCCATTCACTCACCCATTACCCATCACCCCCCACCTATTCCCTCACCCATCACCCATCACCCCCAACCCATCACCCCCCCCCCATTCACTCACCCATCACCCCACACCCATTACCCATCACCCCACCCATTCATCCACCATTACCCATCACCCTACATCAAGGCTTCCTCAATTAGAGAGAACTGAAACTCGAGAAATGCCAGTGGTCGCTGGCAGTTTTAACTCAAAGGTTGGTCTACTGTGTTTTGGCTCCGCGACTAATTTTTCATAAATTAATTTCGCGATAAACATTGATGCACCGCATCTGAATACCAAAAAATATAGTTCTTCTGTTGTTCTACTAATTATATGGATGACATTCATTACGATGGAACGTTCTATAATAGCAATTTAATGCAAATTACTCGCCTCGAGTAGCAAAGCTTAATATATTTTTTACATGTATATTGTGGCATGTAAAATTTGGGTGATGTTCACACTGTTTCTAAGACAGTACTGCTGCGTCTGGCAAACGCTTGTCAAAATACAATAAGCAATGCCTTGGAAAAACGAAGAATAAAGAATGCCGAAATCGGCTTGTTGCTGCGACAATGTAGGTTATAATTGTGGAGGCGACACGCCGCGGCGGGGAGTGGTGGGCGGGGAGATTGTGGCGGGGAGATTGAATCAAAACATTGCCACTTCACGCGTCGACTCATTGCACTTCCAGGCTTTCTATCTGATTGATACACAATAATAACAGGAAAATATGACTGCCTAGGTATAGATAACTTCTAAACATACGTTATTGACTATATAATATCATAGAGTAACATTTACCTCGCCTCCTCAACTATAACCTACTTGGTTATTTGGTTAAATGCATGTTTTACAGACTCAGGCTTCTATACAATATACATATAGAAGAAAATCGTTCTTAAAATTATACTCTTGTGTTTTAAGTGCAGTGGAATAAGCCCATATTTTTCTTTCAAGTTGACCAACTTTTCACCAAATTGTGAGTTAAAACTGCCAGCGACCACTGGCATTTCGGAGTTGCAGTTCTCTCTAATTCTCGCAACCCACTTTTGTTTTCACAATTCTCGCTAATAGGCTGCTAAAAAAAAGAGAAAAAAAAGTGATCGGATCATCTCATAAGTGGGCTTATGACCTTACCCTGGTCGACCCGATTCCAAAAATGTGCCATATGAGGTGTTTGCGCCACGGGGGGCGGAACCTATACCACACACACACACACACACAGACAGACAGACAGACAGACAGACAGACAGACAGACACACTTTCGCTTTTATTAATATAGAAGATATGACACAGATGAAGACACAAAATGACACAGACTTTCCAGATAGCCCCTTCTAACTTTCCTGAAATCATGGATGTACAAATGTAAGTATTAACGCCACCACACGTCTGTAAATAACAAAGAAACGTAGAACTGGCGACTTCACTGTTATCTACGGTAATAGGCTGCTAAAAAAAAGAAAAAAAAGTGATCGGATCATCTCATAAGTGGGCTTAAAACCTTCCGCTGGTCAACCTGATTCCAAAAATGTGGTATATGATGGGATTCCGCCACGGGGGGCGGAACCTATACCACACACACACACACACACACAGACAGACATACACACACACTTTCGCTTTTATTAATATAATAAGATAGTCTATTACTACCACTGCTATTGCTACTACTAACACTACTATTACTACTATTACCACTACTACTTTACAACTACTACTATACGACTACTTCTACTGCTACTATTATTACTACTACTATTGTTATTATTACTACTACTACAACCACTACTACTACTACTATAGTATGGGGAGTAGTATTTATTATTATTTTTTTATTATTGTTGTTTTTATTGTTAGTTAGTTAGTTATATTATCTTAGAAATAGAATATGGTAGGACATGAACGTGGGCGCACGGAGCGGATCCACCCGCCTCTCAGCTATGCTGCTGATAGAATGAGGCAGATCGAGAGGGCTTGGGGTGGCCTGGATCGCGTGACGTAGGTGCGCAGCGTGAGCCAAAACTCGTCCAGCCGTTCGGAAGACCGTTATAGACTGTGGGTATACCCGTGTCTTCGCTCAACCTTCGATGAATTTTATTACATTCCTAATCTGGAGGGATTAAGAGATATGTTAAAAATTTTCTTTCAAATATGTATTTAAGTATAAGTATAAGATTATTAGGTATTACATATGCGGCAATAAGTGATTTTAGTGACAATAATGAAGGAGGTTCAGGATAGCGGTGTGGGTATTGCTTGAGCCACCGCCATCATCAAGGTCGCTGCCAGAACCCGCCAGCACGTTTCTCTTACCGCACATATTCACATGAGCGGTAAGATAAACTTACGTATACACGCATCTACTGTTAATTAACTTCATTAAATATATATTTCACCAACTTCATAGCCGATTGCAACGTTTCTGTTGATGTTTTTGATGAGTATACGGTCAAATTCGCATTATAAGACTATTTATAGTCGTACTCTGGCTACGCAGTTTGAAGGAACACTGGTACCAATACATCGCCGCGCGCGTGAGACCTCAACAAACCTGCATTCCTGTCCATTGTGCACTCTCGGTAACAATTTGAAGGTTCTGCCGCTCGTCGGTACGTCGCCGTTCGTCGCTCTACCGCCTTGACTCTCGGTGCGGGCCTTAACCTTCTCCGACCTCAACACCCCCTGTAGTCAGGTCTAGGAAGTCCAGCACCCCCTAACTCTGGCTAACATCTGGTTACAGGGACTACAGTTGCTATACTACTACGGGATAAAGTAAAGTGAAGAAAAGTACTGCTTTCTAATTTATTTTGTCATTCTCCAAAAATAAACATCAAGGATGCCAATACTATAGGCAAAATAAATAAGAAAAGACGAAAGAAAGAGATAAGAGCATGGACAAACTCACTCAAACATACACAGCAGGGTAATTGAACATACACTCATCAATGTGATTTTTGTTGTTGCTTATGTGTGACTAGTTTCTGAAAACGAGGCTTCGTGTTGGTCAGAGCCACCCTCATGTCGTGGAGCAGCCCACCTTGAAGGCGGTTCCGGGCATTGTTTTGATCTGGAGCATGGTGGAGAATGGCCTTTTTACACAGATAGGTAGTTGGAAATGGAATGATCATCTCCAGTGCTGCCCTCGCCAGTCCAGGGTACGCTACCAACTGATCACACCAGAAGCCAGACAATGGTAATGTGCGGAATTTTGTCCGACAACCCTGGTTCACCTGCAGATCAATAAGCTCCTCCTTCAGGTTGTCAGCATCACTTATGTCTGCCAGGAAGGGCTGCTGAATCCATTCTGGAAATGTATGATCATTGGGGAAGTACTTTGTCATGGTGGTCTCAAGCTGCGAGAGGTGAGCAACAATATTTTCTACAAGCATGGGACTGATTGTCTTATTCCCCAATTTCTCGTCCAGGAGAGGAAAGCTTCCCACATTCCCTCCCTGGATTCGACGATTCCAGAGTGAGAGCTTCTTCTTGAAGGCTTCTTTCTACCTTCTCTGTACAAACAATGTTGTTAGCAAACATGCCTTGCATGGACAAGTTGAGTTCATTCAAATGGCTGAAAATGTCTGCCAGATAGGAGAGAGAGAGAATGAACATTTCGTCCTCAAAATTTTCTGCGAACTTATTCTGATACTCTCGGAGGAATATTGCAAGCTCATCCTTGAGCTCTGCAACACGGGTCAGAATTTTCCCACGTGAGAGCCACCACACTTCTGTGTGGAAGAGAAGGACTTGATGTTCACTTCCCATCTCCTCACAAAGTAACTTGAACACACTGGTTTAAAGGACGGCCCCGGATGAAATTCACAACCTTCACACAGACAGACAGAACTTCTTTGAGGTGAGGCGGCAACGTCTTTGCAGCCAAAGCATGGCGATGGAGAACACAGTGTTTCATGATGATATCTGGTACCCTCTCCTTTACCAAAGCAGTAAAACCAGACTTATTCCCTATCATGGCTGGGGCACCATCTGTGCAGACCGACCCTACCTTCTCCCACTTGATTTGATGCTTCTCAAAGAACTCATCCAATAGTCGGAATACATCCGCTGCCTTCGTCGTAGCTTGCAATGCCTCGCAGAAGAGGAATTCATCTTTAATTTCACCATCACTGATGTATCGGGCATACAAAATCAGTTGACTCATGTTGGAAACATCAGTTGATTCATCCAACTGGAGACTGATGCGGATGGGACTGTCCTTAATCTCCTGAACAATCTGGTCCAAGATGTCGCAACTCATATCTGCAACTCTCCCTGCGATGACATCGTTGGACAGAGGCACTTCTTTAAATCTTCTTGGCTGCCTCTGTTCCCAGAACCAATTCTACCATCCGAAAGCTGCATGGCTTAACGACGTTTTCCGGAGTCGAATGCGAAGTCTTCTCCCTGATGCACTGGTATGCTACCTCATAGGAAGCTTGCAGAAGGGGTTTCTGCACTGGCTTGAATCAAAGTCTGGGTAGTGTGCCTTTCTGGTCATATCTAGCCCTCTTATCCTGCAGGGCCTCGATAGTCTGTTCATGTTCTGCAGCTGGATGCTTCACCTGGTGTTCTCGGAGTCTAGCAGGCTTCAAATTTGAGTTGCAAATGATGAAATGGCAGGTCATACATTGTGCCCGTCTGGTCCTCCACGATCATCCAAGAGTGCAGTGAAGCCATACGTGACATATTCATCACTCCATTTGCGTGTCTTTGGCATTGCAGAATCACACAAGCCTACGGTCAAAACAAAGAAGCTGTTAGCAAAAAAGCACTTATCTAAATTATACATTTGATATATATACGTATATATATACAATATACAATATATATATATACAGGGATGTCAATTTTCCGCGGATTCGCGGATTTCCGAGTATTTTATTGCCAGCTAGGTCATTTCTGTGAA
>JACEEZ010022529.1:37500-62500 GCA_016584305.1 Chionoecetes opilio
ATGCTAATAATTCGTTACGCTTTAAAATAATGCTTCTGGCATTTGTGTAGAGTAATTTAAGTTCCTTTATAGTTTTGGTAACCTTTCGTGAGGGTTTACCGGCAGGGTGTCTAGGACCACTGTTACAGAGCGCTTGATTAAGTTACTTTGATTAGTATTTGCGGAACTGGGACGTGACCCAGCGTTGCTGTGGGGTAAGAAAGGGGTTAAGGTGATGCTGCTACTGTCGTCCGCTAGTCGAGGAGGAGGAGGAGGAGGAGGAGGAGGAGGAGGAGGAGGAGGAGGAGGAGGAGGAGGAGGAGGAGAAGGAGGAGGAGGAGGAGGAGGAAGAGGACGATGACAACAAAAGCAAGGGAGGACGAGGAAAAAGACACTGATAAGAACGAAGGCAAGTAATGGCAAGAGGAAGATAAGAGGAGGAAAATGAGAGAGAGGAGGAAAAACAACTAAAGAAGAAAGAAAGTATGCAGACTATTGAGAGAAAAAAAAGGAAAACACACAGATATGCAAGAGTTAGTGGCGTGCATTTATCAACAATGTTGCAATAACAATAATAAGAGAGAGAGAGAGAGAGAGAGAGAGAGAGAGAGAGAGAGAGAGAGAGAGAGAGAGAGAGAGAGAGAGAGAGAGAGAGAGAGAGAGAGAGAGAGAGAGAGAGAGAGAGAACAATTTTCTAGTGTTCTTCCCTAAACACAACAATTAGCAATAAACAAAAAGCGTGTGTTCTGCACAATACCTGTTCTGCAACTGAGCTGGAGAGGAAGACGATTAAGTACCTACGTATTCACACAGGCCAAGAAAGTGGCAAGTAGCCAGTGGTGGGCGTGGGAGAAGCAACCTGCTTCAAAATAGAACTGCTGGCTATTCACTTGTCTTGCCCTTCAGCTCACAAGGAAACTTGCTTAAGACCGGTGTCGTGTGGGCAAGTGTCTGTTTATGAGGGAATGTCTGTTTACTAAACAAAGGCAATGAAAACGGGAGTTGAGGGGAATAATTACTAATTTTGACAGGATTTTTTTGAAAATAACCTCATTGTGATTCCCACACAAAGTTACTATAATTAAAGTAAACCTAAACCTAACCTAACTTAACCTAACCTAACTTAACGTTTTTCTAACCTTACCTAACCTAGCGGTCTGCCGAAAAGGGAGAGCACGTGGAGAATATGCCGCCTGGACATGCCTTTGTTGATCAAGTCAAAATTAGTAATTACTCCCCTCAACTCCCGTTTTCTTTGCCTTTGTTTAGTAAACAGACATTCCCTCATAAACAGACACTTGCCCACACGACACCGGTTCCCACTATCCCGCTTGTACGGCCGCCGTACAACAACAATAACGCCACAATGACGTCACAACAAAGTCTACCGCACCGCCGTACCGCTGTACGGCTGCCGTACAAAGTTAAATTCAAGTCATCTCTCCCGCTCGGCGGTGTCCGCTCAAGCGGAGTTGCCAACTGTGCTCAGTTACCACAAATACCACTCAAGCGGTGATGATGGTGACGTCATTGTTGTTGTATGGCGGCCGTACAAGCGGGATGGTGTGAGCCGGGCTTTACTTGACTTGTCAAAAATTTTCGGCAAGTATGTACACACGGCAAGTAACTTGTAGCAAGTTACTTGCAAACTTGAATTGCCTCTCTACTTGCCCAGTGTAAACGAGCTTTAAGAGCCGCCTGTTCCATCCTAGCCCCTGTGACGCATACATTAGTGAACCGTAACTCAGTAATAACTCTGTTAGCTCCACACGGCACTGGTCCTCCCTCTCACCTGACTACTGCACACGCCCCGTCCCCCGCCCCGCCAGTAACACGGGCCCGCATTTTCAAAGGGGTTCGTAGCTACACCATGTAGCTTAGGAACATCATAGCCAAGATCTGTCTGTACAAACAGGTCTGTCGAGGCGTGGGAACAGAGTTGATTCCGTGACGTCAGAGCGAGTCTCCCTCCCACTCATGGTCCCCCCCATACTCTTTCGCTCTCCCGCGCTCGCTCAAATACTTTTCAGCCTTATGTAATTTCCAACCTTTTCCTTCTTTTTCCTTTTTGCCCACAGGTATTGAGAGAGAGAGAGAAAAAAGAATGAGAGAGAGAGAGAGAGAGAGAGAGAGAGAGAGAGAGAGAAGAGAGAGAGAGAGAGAGAGAGAGAGAGAGAGAGAGAGAGAGAGAGAGAGAGAAATTATCCCTCAAAAGAGAAAGAGAAAGACCTCTCTCTCTCTCTCTCTCTCTCTCTCTCTCTCTCTCTCCTCTCTCTCTCTCTCTCTCTCTCTCTCTCTCTCTCTCTCTTTTTCGCCTGTAATGCATGCTTTTCTGCCATGTGTGTACTTTCTAATGTTTCTTTCTTTTTAGTTCTTAAAGATATCAAGCTTCAGAAAGGTGTCATCTTAATTGTAATTCATATTTCTGGTTCCTTTTCTGGTGGCATCTGGGGGGAGATGCTGAGAAGTGCCATAGAGGTAAGGCGAAAAGAGCGCCTTACCCGTCTTCAGGCGCTTTTGTAACGGCCCGGCTAAGGCACCGACTAAAGCCCATGTACAGTCGAAAGTTCAGGCGCTTTTGCACTGCCTTACACCTCCAAAGCCTATGGCGTGGGCGTGGTCCGAGAATCCTACTAGCCAATCACGTTGCCTATCTGAGCGCTGCTTAGGCAGCTTCGACCAATCACAAGGCTTGAACACGTCTCTGCTGAAGCAAGGAATGTTGTCCCTCCCTCCCTAACCAAGCACTTATGGCAAGGACACACCGCTCTCCCCCGCCAAAAGCTGTTTCATCACAAGTTTGACGTTCAACGCAGGTTTTGACCACTTATATATTTTTGCATTAGGACGTGCCATACACCATGATAATCGTTAAGGTGTGCCGATTCCGGGACAGTGAGTGAAAATTTAATGCAAGCAACATTCCAGGAATAAGGAGAAGATGAATAAAAAAAGGTGAAAAAAAAGTTTATACACGATTTCATTTTGCTCTCATTATCTTATTATAGGTATAGTTTACTGCAAGTTTTATGCATTCATGATATGCACTAATGTCTCGTGAAGATGATGGTATGTTCAGCTGTCCTAAATATCATCTGGTAGTATGATAATACCGTGTAATAGTACAACATTTTAGTGCGGGCGGAGCACCTGCCGCCCGCCGCCCGCCCCTAACCAACACACAACACAACATTTCTTATCACCAGCATATAACACCCTATAATGCCGCATTAGTCTTGCACGATCAATTCATACACACCTTGCAACACTATTAATACGTAAACACCAATTGTTACGTTGTAGGAACTGAAACAAGGCGGTATTTGCTTTATAAACAGAAGATGAATGTCTGTCAAAGGCCCACAGCAGCTCACTAAGTCAGGGTCTGACCATGCCTTAGTTTTCAGCGCCTTTAGCGGTGCCACTAAGGCAGCAATCTCGACTGAGCATTGCGGTGGGAGGGCGTTTCGCCTTACCACAGGCGCCCTAGTGGATAGGGCGCCCTAGCTCACTCTCAGCATCTGGCCCCTGGTTCAAAGTGAAGGCTGCAGATACGTGAAGTTGCTGGATTAACTTTTTCCAGTCTTTTACATAGATTAATCCATTTGAGTTTTAACTGTTTGTTCTTAGGGAAAACATGTGGAGCCACTTTGTCTCCCATATTTGCGACATATTAACATCCGTAGACAGTACAGTGTGAAGGCATGGATAAGGAGCGGCCACCAGTTACAGCCGACAGTCAGTCAGAGACTGAGTGAGTGATTGAAAAGGAGCGCGGTGAAGCTGAAGCCGGGAGTAGATAACACTCATAGTAAAAGTGCTAATGATTCAATATCAGATAAAGTCCTCCTTATTATGTCGTGTATACTTGATTTTGAACAAATGAACTAGACTGCAGTCAACATTTCATTGAGGTACGAAGCTGACCAACTTATGTAAATTCTTCACACACAATAAACGCCTCTCATTTCAAATATTTCTCATTCATCACCACCACTACATTGTTCGGTGATGGATGTCATAGATGTAAGCTAAATTATTCTTGCATACTCAAAAAATATCTTTAATACCTTAAATAACCATTATATATTGTAAATACATTACTATAAATGCCAATAGGCAACTCCTGCCTACTCTAGAGTACCTTAATATATAGAGTAGTGACAACTCAATTTGTGGGCGCCATCTTAGCACCAGTGCCTCTTCGTTCACCCAAGACCCGCGGAAGTTCTCAAGGCATGACCCCGCAGTATATCATGTTATGCATGTATAAAGGATATACTGTTATCTTCGGAAATGCTTGTTCTATAAGATCATGACATAAAACACAGTAACACACATTAAATAAAGGTCATTATGAGACTCTGAAGAAATATGCATGAACTTACAATTCACTTAAACACGTCGTCATGTAAAACTTTGTGGGACAACTTATATGATGGAAGATATCTATAGAAGCAGAATTTTATTAGCTTTCCATTGCTATATTTCGTTTTCTGATACATGCAGTAGTACCATGCAAATATTAGCGTTAACTAAATAAATCGCCGTGGCGGCCCCTCTCTCTCTCTCTCTCTCTCTCTCTCTCTCTCTCTCTCTCTCTCTCTCTCTCTCTCTCTCTCTCTCTCTCTCTCCTCTCTCTCTCTCTCTCTCCAATCAGTCATAATGGGAGATTTTAATGCTCGTCACAATGATTTAGGTAGTCACCGCACCACCAATGCTAATGGGGTTAGGTGGAAAGCCTTCCTTGATGCCACACATACTGCTGTTCTCACGGGGGAAAATATCCCCACACATGTTCAGGGAGGCAGGTTAGATTATGTAGTACTTCTTAACATGCCAACATTTACTGCCGAGACATCCCTCAACAGGTATCTGCTGAGTGACCACTTTGCCCTGGGGACAAACATCCCCTTCCATCCAACGACCACGGTGCCCAGGAAGCGCCTGGCTGTGCCCCCTGCCCGGATGCCACGGCTCCTAGCCATTGGAACACTACTGGCACTGTGAGAGATGGCTACGAGTTATGTGTTGGTCCCCATGGCTCCGGTACCAGAAACACCAACAGTTCTCTGCTTCTGAATTTTGCAAGGTCCAGAAGGTTGAGAATTGCAGGTTCTTGGTACCAGAGACCAGAGCTGCACCGCTGGACATGGTATAGTAATGCCGGAGGGGTAGCTAAGGAGATCGACCACGTCCTCGTTAGTACTCGTTGGAGGATCCTCCAGAACTGCAGGTTTACCGGAGTGCTGAGTTCTTTTTAACAGATCACAGACTTGTTGTTGCTACACTTAAGCTTCATGTCAAGTCCAGAAGAATCTCAAGAGGTAACCATACTGTGTTTCATCTTGACAAACTGAAGGACTTGGCATGTGCTCATGAGTATGCGGTGGCAGTCTCAAATCGGTTTGATGTGCTCGGTGCCCTCGAGGACCCTGTAGAACTGTGGGATACCTTCAAACGTGAAACTCTACAGGCTGCCAAGGAGTGTATTGGGGAGCGCCCGAGGGCAAGGCGTGGTTTGGACTCGACGGAGACGCTGGAAAAAATCGAGGAGAGTCGCGCTGCCAGGCTGGCTGGGAACCAGGACCAGCACAGGGCTCTGTCACGCCGGACTAGAACCCTCCTGAGGTTCACAAGGAAAGGTATGTCAGGAGTCTCGCTGAGGATGTCGAGCGTCATTTGAACGATAATGACCTCCGACCCGCCTACCGAGCCCTGAAGAAGCTCCGTTCCAAGTCTCCATCTCGGGCGAGTGCTATTCGAGCACCAGATGGGCGCCTCGTGTCGGACATGGATGGGCAGATGGCTCGTTGGGCTGAGTACTTTGCGCAGTTGTTCACGGTGGACCCTCCAACTGAGCAGCTTCACACCACTGGATTACAGGCAGTGGATGCCGATCCTCCCATTGACGAAACCGCACCCTCTCTTGACGAAGTCAGAGAGGCTGTAGCAAAGTTGAGGGGTGGAAAGGCAGCTGGTGTTTGTAATATCAGTGCGGAGCTCCTCAAAGCTGGGGGTGAGGTCATGATCCGCGGGTTGCATGCTGTCCTGACTGCCGTGTGGCAATCAGGTACCATTCCTCCTGACTGGAAAAGGGGGCTGGTCGTCCCTATCTGGAAAGAGAAAGGGAACCGTCAGGACTGCAACAATTACCGCGGTATTACACTGCTCAGCGTGCCAGGCAAGGTGCTTGCCCATCTATTGCTGATACGGATCCGCAGTCATCTGCTGAAGCATCAGAGACCTCAACAGTCTGGGTTCACGCCTGGCAGGTCAACAACGGACCGTATCCTAGCGTTTCGTGTCCTGGTGGAACGCCGACGTGAGTTTCGACAGGGGATGCTTGCAGCCTATGTTGATCTCAAAAAGGCGTTTGACTCAGTGCATCGTGAGTCACTTTGGGATCTTCTGCGACTTCGCGGGATTCCTGCAAGGACTATTGGTTTGATAACCGGTCTGTATTCTGGGACCGAGAGTGCTGTGAAGTGTGGGGCAGGTGTATCCAGCTTCTTTCCTGTTAATACAGGAGTGAGGCAAGGGTGCGTCCTTGCCCCATCACCTTTCAACGCTTGTATGGACTGAGTATTGGACAAGGTTGTAGATCAAAGTGATTGTGGAGCATCCGTCGGCAACACTAAGATCACTGATCTTGTTTTTGCCGATGATGCAGTAATCTTTGCTGAGTCCCTGGAGGTCCTGGTGATGGCTCTCGAGGCGCTGCACGAGGAGGCAAAGCCTTGGGACTTGAGGTCTCCTGGCTTAAGGGGAGAGTCCGCCGTGAATTCTACATTGCATCTACGGTCATGAATAATTTATATGTTGTGTATATTAGTACCCTTGTTATCACATGAAAATTTCAAGCTGATCAGATGAAAGGAAAAATTTGAAAAAATTCAAGAGCCTATTTTTGTCGGTTTTTGATGAAATTTTGAATTACATCTTCTCAGCCATTTTTTGACCGATTTCCTTGTGACATGAGCTTATGATAATTCATTGTTATTCTAACAATTTGTTCTGAGAAATTTTTGAAATTTTTTTTCGATTTTTTTTTTAATTGTTAAAAAAAAAAAAAAATGAAGATTTTAAGAATAATTTTCCCATATATCAAAACTAAGACTTAAAAACAAAAATGTAATCAGAACAGATTTTTCTACGATATTTGATTTTGTGTGTCCTAAGGTTTCGTGAAAATCGTGCCAAAAATAAAAGAGGAGATGAATTTTATGTTCATTTGATACTAATTTTGAGAAAAACGCGTTTGAAGTTTTGCTAAAGTTTCTGCGCTCCAGTGAAGGTACTATACTGTCAATGCTACTTTCATATGAATTTTATGATCAGTAATCACATATCAATGCATGCATAAAAGGATCTGCACCTTGGCCCCCCTTTTAAAGGTATTAATTAATCGCTCAAAGGCGAGGGTGTCAGGGCCCGACACACCCCTCATTGCTGCAAGGTTCGATCAAAATTCACCAGGTGCATAGCTTTCGGTTGGAATTCCTTTGTCTGTCTTCCTCTTCTTGTTTATTGTCTTCTTCGGTGTAATTCTTCTCTTTTCTCTCTTTTAGTCCTTTTTGGAAGTATACATTTGTTCCAAAATTTTTTGTGCACAGGCTGCAGTTTTCATATCCAAAATTGTTCCAGAATTGTTACCTGGGTAACAAACTTCACCCTGAAGATTGCAGTTTTTTTTTTTTTAAAGGCTTAGTTTTGATATACCTATGGGAAAATTATCCATAAAAAAATTCACATTTAAATTTTTTTTTTTTTACAAGTTTTGAAAGTTTAAATGCCCCTCGCTATGGGCATTTAAAAAAATGACCGACTGAAAAAAATTCCACCATTCGAAAGCCAAAGGATAGGGTGTTGCCATAGACCATATAACTCAAATTCGTATATTAAAAAAATATTTTCATATTGTCATGGCGGACTCTCCCCTTAAGACCAAGGTCCAGGTGTTTGGAGACTTACTAGATGAAGCAGTACAGTCTGTTCATGCGTGCGGCGAGGACATTGAGATCTTGGAAAGTTTTACATACCTTGGTAGCGCAGTCCATAATGACGACGGGTCACGTCCAGTGGCGTCACCAGGAAAAAAGATTTTGGGGGGGCTTTAGCCCCGGGGTGGTGATGGGCGAGCGCAGCGAGCCTATCCAGCTGGGGGGTCGGGGGGTAATTTTGAAAATTAATCAGTTCCAGGGTAATTTTGAGGCCCAAAAAAGAGAAGAAAGTGGAATTAAGCTTTAATTACATGACACATAAATTAATAGAGTTATACCATGCATCATACCTAACTAAATTTGATAATTTTAAGAAAAAAATTTATTCTGTTTATACAAAATAATTTAATTGCCATTTTTCTCTCTCCACTAACAAACACAAAGGAATTGCACAATGTATGTTTTTGGTTTGTTTCTCAGTAAGGTTTTATCTTGATAATGAAAAAAATATATAAATATAAACTATAGAATATCTCTATAATAGAATATACTTAGTAATTTCAAGGTTTGTTAGCAAACATATTTCAACATTTAAATGAAACATCAAACCAATTTTTCTATAAAAGTGTGAAAAATAAGGTTTTGCTCTGGCATGGAAAATTGGATAAATATTCCTTTTTATTGTTTTTGGGTAGCAGGCTACTAGCAGCAATTTTGGGGGGGCTAAGTCCCCTTAGCCCCCCCGCGGTGACGCCACTGGTCACGTCAAGAAGTCTTACGACGGATTGGCATAGCCCACGGTGCTATGGACTCGCTCAGCGGGAGTATTTGGCGTTGTCGGTACCTGTGCAGGAGGAAAAAGATCTGGATCTTCAAGTCGCTTGTGATCCCTGTCTTACTATATGGTTGTGAGACATAAACACTAAATAGTGACTTGAAGAGACGAATCAATGCCTTTGGTAATAAGTGTCTTCGCAGAATCATGGGGTATCGCTGGGATGAGGGTGGTCCTTTTTATCGAAACTGACCGAATTGTACACTAACCGACCCTAACCGACCCTAAAACCAGGGCTCAAACAAAGTTAATGTTGGTTCTGAAGGTGGTAGGGGTATGCAAGGTATCTCAACATGCCCTTGGCAAAATTTCAGATCAATACCTGGTCGTTAAGTGGTCAAAACCGGCCATTTATATCTGCTAATTTATATCTACCTAACCTAACCTAACCTAACCTACCTAATCTAACCTAACCTAACCTAACCTGCATCCCCACACACACCCCGCCCCTCCAAAACCCCCCTCACCCCCCTACCTCCAACCCTACCACCCGGTTTCGTTCGGTTTCGGCTTCGGTCGGTTTCGGTAAGGAGTAGTACCGCTGGGATGATTACGTGTTAAATCAGCGATTGCACCGTGAGACTGAATCAAGGCCTATTCCCTGCATAGTCCGTCAACGCCAACTTCGGCTATATGGGCATGTGGCACGCTACCCTGAAACCGATCCTTCCCATCGGGTTGTATCTGTAAGAGACAATCCGGCGTGGGGGAGGCCAAGGGGGCGCCCACAAGGTTCGTGGCTGGGGCAAGTTGATGTTTCTTGTCGAGAGCTGCTTGGTATGGGAAAGGAGCCTGCATGGAGACTCGCGCGTGGTGACCCCCGGGAGTGGCGTCTGTAGGGTTGGCGAGGCGACGCGCCCCCGGCGTATGCCCCCAATGATTGATTGATTGGAACAGAAGATGAAAATGTAGTTGTTGATTTGGCATTCGTTATTTTCTGTTTCCTATGACTTCTGTTTTGTGCTATAGTGGTGGTGGGTAGTTACAGCATGCGCATTTTTGTTTCTTACAGGTTTCTATGCCGAGCAAAGGAGGGAAAACAACTGAAGCAATAGCGGTGTCTCTTATTGTTTTCGATGGTGCATGACTGCATGTGAGTTGAATGGTAAGGCTATTGAGTTAATGCTGAAAAACAAATCCTTTATCTTTTTGGTCCTTTTCTATCTAACACTGAACGTTCACTGGAACAGATGAAGAAAATGTAGTTGTTGGGTCTGGCATTCATTTTTATCTGTTTTTCTATATCTTTTGTTTTGTACTATAGTGGTGGTGGGTTGTTAATGTGCTTTTTTATTTTATTTGTTACAGGCTTCTGAAAAACAAGATGAGCAAAGGAGTGAAAGAGGAGCAGCAGGAACGGTGTCTCTCAACCCGCCAAAAAGGATGAGAGAGTCTGTAGATTACTCTAGGTGTGTCATATGCCAAGACTCGTCTGAGGTAGAACTGATGAACATTCAGACTACATCTGTACCAAAGTTCCTTGATGCTATGAATGCTCGGCAAGATAAAACGTACTTAATGCTTAAAGATGAAGTAAGAAATGAAGCATGGACCACAGACAAATCTCCTAAGTGGCATAAAAAGTGTCGGAACTGGTATACCCTCAAAAAGAGTTACACCTTAGCTAAGAAAAAACGTCTTGGAGATGAACCACCTCCCACCTGCAGTGCTGGCCAATCTTCAAGCAGCGCATCATCACTGGAATCACCAATCAAAACTAGGAAATATGCTCCAGCATTTGATGCAAAAAACTACTGCCATATGCAACAAAACATGGCACCAGGGAAAGAAACCAACCAGCAAGGTATCAACCAAACTAAGCCAGCAAGCAATACATGACAAGGCCAAACAGTTGGGCAGGCGAGATATCCTTTACAGACTGATTGGCCAAGGGCATGACATGGTAGCAAATGATATTTGCTACCACAAACCATGCATGAACGCTTTTAGAGCTACACGGATCAGTAAAGGTAGATCACCTAATCAGATGACACAAGTATGACTTGACTTTTGACCGTCTGATAGAGGAACTGGAGGTTCCATTGTTCGAGGAGAAGTGTGGATTTCTAATTCAAACACTAGGAAATAGATACAGATAAATGCTTCGTGATGTTGGTGTCAAAACAGCATCCACTTATCATTCTACAAGACTGAAAGGGAAACTGCAACAGAGGTTTGGTAAGAGAGTCTCAGAAATTGACCAGACATCAGGATCGGGCTTTATCTGTTCATCATCCATTCCACTGGGTGATGCCCTTGAGAAATTAAGAATTTTGGAAGCACAGCAGGGAACTGCTGGTAGATGTGTATACAAAGAAGGATGATGACTTTAAAGGCTCTGCACTGGGAGACTTAAGAGTACATAAATTCTTAAGCAATAAGTCCACACTTTTAAAACGTCTACCCCCAACTGAAGACGCATTTCTGTTGCATGTGAAACGGGCAGCACTGGCTACAATACTTGACAAAACAGCGCATATCCCACAATCAAATTTGGAACCATTTGCTAATTTTGGCTGGTCACTAGTAGAAAACAAGCTTTTGCCAGTTCCATCCACATTACCAGCATGGCCAGATCAAATGTCCATGAATGTCTCGTGTGGCTGTCTGAAAGGCTGCAACAGAAACTGTTCCTGCAGCAAAAAAGGCATTCCTTGCTACATTGGTTGCCGTTGCCAGGGATCAGAAAGAAAATGTAGTCGTATAAAGTGCATTGTTACACTGGATGCAGACAGCAGTGACTGATATTGACAGTTAATGTACATGATCTATTCCATGTGACAGTATTATAATTATTCTGCCATTATTTTACTGAGATTTATTAAGTGTTGTACAACCATTAATTTTGTTGCTTTTCTTCATAAGCATAACTGTCACAGATAATCATTATATCGAAATGTAATGTTTGCTTCAGATGTTTATTTGACTACGTAAACTAGAATAAAAATGTTTGATTTCTAATTATATGGTTATTTGTCAAGATCTAAGTAACTAAATACCAAATATGCTAATAATTTACATTAGTTTGTAGTTAAAACAGAATTGAGAGCAATCTTTTGCATTGAAAACGTGAGTAGATAAAGTGTATAGGGACAAAAGCTACGATTTTCGAACCTATGGGGTTATATTAGTTTTTGACCTCCCAACATTTTCCAGCAGCTTTTTCCCGGGGTTGGCCCTCTAAAACATGTTCCTAGACACCTACAGATGTGATTTGCATAAGCCAACCTTTTACAGCACACCGGGACGAATTTTGGAAAAAATCGGGTTTGGCTTCCTGGGTATTAGCGGACATTCAGTCACAAGCGACAAGATGTACACACGGTACCGTGTGGCATCACTGACAAGCGGTCCGGCGGCTTTGTTGATCAACACGTCTTTGTTAGTAAACGAACTTTCCCTCATAAACAGACTTTTGCTCACACGACACCGGTGTCGTGTGGGCAAGTGTCTGTTTATGAGGGAATGTCTATTTACTAACAAAGGCAAAGACAAAGGGCGTTGAGGGGAATACTTACTAATATTGACTTGATCAACAAAGGCATGTCCAGGTGTACTACGACAACAAACCCGTCTTTATTTATCATTAAAGGGGGAGGGGGGCGAGTGCCCGCTCCCCTCCCCTTTAATGATAAATAAAGACGGGTTTGTTGTTGTAGTACGCCTGGACATGCCTTTGTTGATCAAGTCAATATTAGTAATTATTCCCCTCAACACCCGTTTTCTTTGCCTTTGTTAGTAAATAGACATTCCCTCATAAACAGACACTTGCCCACACGACACCCTTGTGTTATGGTTAGTATATTGTTTTGTTTGCCTTGTTTTCCCTCATTGATCATTTTTGTTAGATAATATTCCACCCAACTGAGTCACAAAGGAAGCAACATTAGCCTTGGAAGTTGGAACAAGGTAATCACTTTAGTAAACACACTATTTACCCATTATTAATGCAATGGCTGCAGGTTTTCAGTTTCCATAACATAACTGTGCAGTATGTTACATTATTTAGTTATACATGGAACAAATCTTCTACAACATTGACTGGTATCTAAACAAATAGCTGAAAATGCCAGATCATTTAAGATGATTTAAGGCAAACCTGGTTAACCGAGATGGCTTAAATTTTGGAAGCCTTGAATGTAATTGATGATGATAATTATTCAATATATTATACAGTAGTGTAAGAAAACCAGCCTTGCTGCAAGGCTCAAGATAAAGGTTTGAATTAGGAGGTAAAAACTTGACCTGATTAAATGCCCGGTCCAATATCTAAAAATGAGCGTCTGCAGCAGAGCTAAACACTGAAGATCAATGCTTAGAATGTAGCAATGAAAATGAATATAAGGAGTTTAATACAATACAGGTTGAAGTTCCCAAACTCGGCATCCCAAGACTCGGCAACACCCAAAGCTCGGCTATGGTTCCGGATTTTCCAAAACACGGCAGAACACCCAAAACCCGGCGCGTAGTTGCCGGGTCGGCCGCTAGGTGCCACCACACTAGGCCGCTTGGTTTCTCCCGCCGATTTGTTTGTTGTTATTGTTCAGTGGTGTTGTGACTGTAGGTAGAGTTGTGTACACTGTTATTTTGTGTACTTCTACAGGTCTGTTATTGGTATTATGGCTCCCAAACATCCAGGAACACCTACTGGTGGAAGTGAAAAGAAAAGGAAGAACAATGTGTTATATACCGTATTCGAATCCAAATAAATATTTCCTGTGATTTTTTTCATGTGATTTTCATGCTTTTTTTCCCCTTAATATATCTACGTTCTAAAAGTCGGAAAATTCCATTACTCGGCTCGGCGCTGGTCCCGAGGTTGCCGAGTTTGGGAACTTCAACCTGTACCATCAGAGACATTTTTTTTGCATTTGGGAAGAAGAATTTTCAAGAGAAATTGGTGGAGCCATCGACCGCTGGTGAAACTTGAAGGTTAGTTTATCGTGTCTTGAGTCACGCCTAATGACCTTTAAAGACTCATTTTTCTTGATCACAATTTTTGAAAATTTTATCACCATGGTTACGAAAGGATATCTTGATCTGCTATTTTTGAGACTTTAGGTCATTAAATGTTTGTTTCATCGCCCACTGAATACGCAAACAAATAATTTTAGAAATGTCGTCTTGCTGGCTTCTAGTACTAAAGCTCTGTTTTAATTAACGGGATGTGATGGAAACATACAGTGATGCATCAGTGATGCGTCATCAGCATCAGTATAATTTACAAGATATCCCATTCCTAATGTCATTAATATATCAAGTATAGGCGTCCAGCCTCTGGCCCCTTTGCTTTTGGCTCAGTTCTTGCGGCTGGAACGTGGCAGCGAGCCACGTTCCAGCCAATTAACTCATACGCTAATTATGCATTAAGGGCTTGTTCTACGCAAAAAGTTTGTTGCACAGACCCCCATTGATTTTGACAGCACTACTTACATGTCAAATTTCAGCTCAATCCGACAATAATTAGGAGTAGTTTACGTTAATTACTCATTAAGGGCTTGTTTTACGCAAAACGTTTGTTTCACAGACCCCCATTGATTTTGACAGCACTACTTGCATGTCGAATTTCAGCTCAATCTGACAATATTTATGAGTAGTTATTAACTTTTTGGCTTAAACTTGGTTCCACGGGTCTAATGGTAAGAAGCAGCTCGCTTCGCTCGCTGCCAATAATCCTCTCCAAAACTCTGCCTTGAGAAACACCAGGCTTAACTCAAGTAAAATCCCAAAAAGACCCATCAACAGTTCCTTCTTTTCTCGATTCCTCTCTTTTTGTATACTATATTTTAGTGCTGTTCGTGCCATTATATTTCATTTGTATTTTCTTTTTACGAGCTATTTGCAACAATTGTAGTTAGTTTTCTTATATTATCATCTTTACTTTCCTTTACACACACACACACACACACTCTCTCTCTCTCTCTCTCTCTCTCTCTCTCTCTCTCTCTCTCTCTCTCTCTCTCTCTCTCTCTCTCTCTCTCTCTCTCTCTCTCTCTCTCTCTCTCTCTCTCCTAACAAAGACATCCCTTTCCATGCAATTTCTTCTCATCCCATCCCTTACTCTCTTCCTTAACTTTTTTCCATATTTGTCTTTTTACTAATCCTCCAATTATTCCCCATGTCCTCACTTCCCATCACCTTGCCTTCCGTCCTGCCTCCTTGCCATCCTCCATCCGTAGCTGTGGCCCGGGCGAGAGGGACAAAGCTGCCACACAACACACCGGCGCCGCCACCTCGCCCGCACGATTTGCATAATGGTAATGAGAGCGTTTGAGGCTCGTGATGGCTGAAGGAGGAGGGTTCAGGATGCAGCTCTCTCTGGCTATTCTCGCTCTCTTCATTCTTATTCTTATTTTCTTCTTTCTGTTCTTATTTCAATTCGCCCTCTTCTTATGTTATTATTCCTGTTCTTCTACCTCATATTCCTTCTCTCTTTCGCTATTTTAATTTTTCTCCTTTGCTATCTACGATTCTACACCATCACCACCTCCTCCTCTTTCTTTACTCCCCCAATCCTCCTCCTTTGCCTCCTCCTTCTCCCATTCTGCGTCTCACTGTACTTGACACATCCCAGCACACCCTTAGCGCCTCTCCCTTCCCTCCACCCACCCATCTCCCTTACCTCACTACCTTCCTCTCCATCGGATACTCTTAATCATATCTCCTCTTGTTCCATCCATCACATTTTTTTTTTCTCCGCAAATTGTATTCATCATCTTCTATGTGTTCTTTGTTATTGTTTTGTTATATTCCCACCCTTGATATTCGTCTTATTCATGTTCTCTTTATATATATCCTTGACTGCATCTTTTATCTTTCCATCCTGGTTTTTTTTTTCTCTCTCTCTCTCTCTCTCTCTCTCTCTTCTCTCTCTCTCTCTCCTCTCTTCTTCTCTCTCTCTCTCTCTCTCTCTCTCTCTCTCCTCTCTCTCTCCTCTCTCTCTCCTCTTCTCTCTCTCTCTCTCTCTCTCTCTCTCTCTCTCTCTCTCTCTCTCTCTCTCTCTCTCTCAGAAATATTAAGACAATTTAATTTGGTAGCATTTATTTGTTAAACAAATATATCAAAATGAATTACCACAGCGACACCATGAAAGCCACACACAGACACACACAAGTCACACACACACACAGTGTTCCCCGAGCCGTTAGCCGGAGTGCACGCTCGCTCCGTGTTCACCTCGCTAGGCAGTGGACATTCCCACCCGTGGAAAGTTTTGCTGCTGGTGTTTCCCGAGTTTTGTGCCAGCACCTCTGCCCTTGTTAGAGTCGCTTCACAGACCCCAAGGCGAACCCTGAAGGTTGGGCGCGTAGGCCCATTACATGAGGGGGCCCCTTAGAGGGGTACTGGAAAGGTCTGTGGAGAGGGGCCGCAGGCGACTCTTGATAGGTTCAGGCTCAGTCCAGAGAGGGGCAGCGTCAGGGCTGGTACGACGCCGTTTAGACGGCGGCCAGTTTAGCCCTCCTGACGCTGTAGGATAGTTGCTGGACGAGTTTACCATCCACCGTCAGGTAGCTGTGTTCTGCCTTTGTGGCAGTCTGTTTTTTATTAGGTTTTTATTCAGCTTTACTTCTGCCTCGTGCAGCCTTGGGTTGGAGGCGTTATTTTTTTAGTCATGCCCCACTCTGAAGGCATGGCCATGTTCCACTCTACTCGCCCTTCGTCAGGAGGGGAACTATCGCCCAGTGATAGATCAGTGAAGCATGTTTCGAACCACCCTCGCAAGACAAGACAATCTGTTGCTTCACACCGCCTCTCTCCTGACGTCACCGCCGCTCCTACTCCTGCCCCTCACACTGGCAAGACCCCTGCTTCCCTAGCTCCTCCAAGAAAGCTGCTGCTATCCGTGCTTCCACTTTGCTGCTTCGACAAATGCTGATTGCCCTGAACCGTTCAATGATGATACTACTGCCTCTGCTTCGAACCACCGTCGTAGAGCGAAACAATCTGATGCCTCGTTCCGCCCATCTTCTGACGCTGCCGCTATTACTGCTCGCACTGCACGCCTTGGCTCGACCCATGCTCGATCTGGAGATGTACAAAAACTCCTGCTGCCCCTGCTTCCACTTCTACTGGTTCAGTTAGTACTGGTTCAGGCTCTACGAAACGATCCCTCATCCACGACCTCTCCTCGGCCAGTTCTACCTCCTCCATTCACCCCACCAACCCTGCCCTTTCCTCGGCCCCGACCCCGTCAAACAAGCACCGACGTATCCATGAGCCTATTTAGGTAGATGATAACACTGCCCCCTCTGGTACCGAGGATGATGACTCTTGACTTCATCTTAGTTGAGAGCAGGAACTAAAAGAAAAAGCGTCCCCATGTCGTCATTGCTCCAACTACTGACACCTATCAGAGACCCCTCCCTCTCTCAATGCAGCCACTGGAGCATGTTCTATATACATATGCTTTTTGAAGTTTCCTTTAGACATGAGATGAAGGGAGAAAAATCACGGCGGCCGGTATTGTCACAGCGAATGCGATGTATGGAGGTGCATTCGCGGTTGCCAATCGGTGAAATTTTGAATTATTGAAAATCTTAATTTTTGAGCTGAGCAGCCAATAGAGTGGCTTCCTGAGGATGACGCCTGAGTCTACCTACTCCACCCTATGGGCGGCGCGTAGTGCCGCATCCCATAAAATATACTTATAGTGACCGGCGGGCAACCTCGCCTTCCTCCTCCTAACCTACCCCGCTCCAACATGTTTTACCAGTCTCCAATCTTTTTACCAGATTAACGATAACGATAACTAACGATATGGGAGATTATCCCGAAGGCCGGTAAGATAAGGATATAAACATCTGGATAGCCGAACAATCAGAAATGGTGTTGATACAGGACAGGGTCGCCTCCTCCTGCGGGGTCATAGAAGGAGTGTGTACATTTCGATCTGTTAAAAGTATAGTAATTGCTTCTGCTAAGACAGGTGAGGATAGAAGGAGAAGAATAGCAGTAATAAATACTTTTCAAACAAAGAGAGCCTCTCAATTTGGTCTATTCTTATACCGTATGATCGTATATTAAGCACAGTAGTTATTAAATGTACAGCCCCTAAGATTGAGGAGACACCAGCGAGGTGAAGAGAAAAACTCCTATATCAACAGAAGTATGAGCAATGGCATCTGCAAGAGGTGGGTAAACAATTCATCCAGTGCCAATACCTATTTCTACTATACTCCTTATTAATAATAAAGTTAACGAGGGAGGTAGAAGTCAAAACCTTATATTATTTATTCGTGGAAAGTCTATATCAGGAGCTCCTAATATTAAGGGTACGGGTCAATTTCCAAATCTTCCAATTATAATAGGAATAACTATAAAGAAAACGATAACAAAAGCGTGAGCTGTCACTACGACATTATGCATTTGGTCATTCCCAATTATGGTTCCCGGTTTCTCAAGTTCAGCTCGAATAATTAATCTTAGTGATGTACTAACCATATATATTTGGGAGGCGGTAGCAGAGTAGTTAGCGTCACCGGGTGGCGTTCTCGAAAACCCGAGTTCGATCCCGAGTGAGACCCATGAATCCACTAAAAATCTTTCTGCACCGTCGATTGGCCTAAGAACACCCACATGCCATCCATTAACTCTACCTTCGATTGCGAGTGCATCGGAGGACACAGGGGGCGGCATGAGCCTCTAATCACAGGCGTCACTATAAAAATCCTGCCTGCGCCACCACGGCGAAGGTCAACCATCACAGCCAATAATGACTGTGATGACTGACCAATGACTGACACATGATAGGAAAGTGACTCTGCGACCAATAGAAAATTGGGTGACCAAAATACGTATTGGCACCTGGTCGCCTCTCACGCCCTCTATAGTCGTAGCGCATAACTATATTTCACACGGGGGGACTTTTAATGGGTATCTGTTGTAAATCTTTTTAATGGGTATCTATTGTAAATCTTAAGTACCCGCTCATGACAGTTCAAGCTACATTGTTTCGCTCATCCTGATGTTATTTATTACCAATGCTTATCTTTCCTAACCTATTTTTCCTAGTACATGTGGTCAATAATGGGAGTAAAGCCTTCTATTAATCCCACAATAAACTGCGCATTGGATATGTAACTGATATTTGGCCATCATTTACCACTTGACAGCATTATGCATATGCATGTGTTTTCACCTCCTGATGTTATATTTGTTAATCACTGTTGCCTGTTCTGATCGTGCATCATCCTGTAATTGGTTGATTATTAACAAGGTTATGATTATGTTTTAGCTCCTTTACATGTATTGATTATATTTCTTTACTTTCTCCTGATATATGTTCTCTTTCAAGTATACCTGAATGATGTAATATATCATAAATAATGAAACCAACTAAGATTGGCACATATTTATTCAATGTATTGCAATTTACAGTATGCTAAACACAAGATATTTTCAATTAGCAGTAACTAAGTACTTAGTTAGAGTTCGGGTCGATTCGGCCGTATTTTTTTCGGCCGTGAACTATTTCGGCCGTGAAACGTTTAGGCCGTGAGACGTTTAGGCCGTGAGACGTTTAGGCCGTGAGACGTTTAGGCCGTGAGACGTTTAGGCCGTGAGACGTTTAGGCCGTGAGACGTTTAGGCCGTAAGACGTTTAGGCCGTGAGACGTTTAGGCCGTAAGACGTTTAGGCCCCAGGGACCTTTAGGCCGTGAGACGTTTAGGCCGAAGGGACCGGTGCAGGGATGTGAACTATTGTAGCCCACATTGTCGCACCGAGCCACCAGATTAATCGTATTTTCAGATACATTTGACCGATAAATATAGGTAAAATAGGTAAAATAAGAAGGTTTAGGTAAAAAGTAAAGGCTTAGGTAAAATAATGTATTCACTATATGACTTTATGTAGCATTGAATTCAGGCTTTACACCACATTACATAATGTGTCACATCATAATACATATATATATATTATGCGTTACACCATACTCTATACTATGCTTCACATCACACTACTATGCGCCACATCACACAACTAGGTGTCACACCGTGCACTGGTACACAATCACACACCACATCACCACTGGTTTAACACATCTACAGGTCACACTCCAGCCACCTTGCACACCACACAGCCTTGCACTACAACACACAATTAATTCATCAAGGTCTAATTTACCGAAATAATTTGTAGGCAATAGCTGCATAAGTATCCGCGAGTCCGCGTCCACGAACCGTATAACGGTCAAAGTCCAACTGTCATACAAAGGTCAAATTATCGTACACATACGATAATTGTCGTACAATTCACATAAAAAATTTAAATTATTAAAATATATTATTAAAAGAAATTGTAATAAATGAACACATGATTACAATCTAACATACGGAGTTATGTAGTCTAACTTAGTCAGGATGTAAAAAAAAAGTTTGATTACAGAATAGGTGCATCACTCTATACATGGTGCTGCGAGGTGACTGCAGGCAGCCATAAGTTGTGAAGTTTTTATTTCTTTATTGATGTACTGATCCCATTGTGTAAAAAGGCGACCCTGCATGTTCTTAAAATGGGTTTTTTTATATCGCTTTAATTTGCGTTCCCTTACTAACTGTACTTGCCCCGTTACTAGTGAGGCCTCTGTGTACAGCAATTCTATTACTTTGTAAAACTGTTCATTTGCACGGCCACGACTGTTTAGTCTTCTGTGCCAACCCTCAAGCGTCATTATTTGTGCGGACACTCATGTTAAAAACACTCCATGTGTCTGGACTTCACCTTCTGCTGTCTATCCATGTGTTCCTGATGTAGGCAATCAAATTTTGTACTTTAGGGTCAGCAAGTTGTGCACGTGAAGCGAGTTTCTCAAATGATGGCTTGATGGGCTCTGCAGGAATAGCAAAGTGCAAGTATCTCCTTAATATAAGAATGAATGGCCCCAGACGTCATGTATGGCACTCGAAGTCCAATGGAATCTGCCTTCCTCCACACTGCCTGTCGCCAGTGGAAGCTACATCCCTTTATAGTAATGTCAGGAAATACATTTGTCACTGCTCCCCAAAAACCAGCCTCAAAATCAGCCACTAACATCTGTAGCTTCACCTTTGGTAAGACTCTCTTGATGCACTGCAAGACCTTCTTATAGTCTCTCTTGCGTTTCCTACTCATTAAAACAAAGACTAGTGGGACTTGTTTCAGTTGTTCCTCTCCTTTTACAAAAGCATGAATTGAGTAAAGTTGAGTGAAAGGAGCCTTTACAATACGGAATGTTCCATCGCAATACCAAGTTCTGGCATCTTTCAGTATATCCCTCTGTCTTGAACTTGAAAAGATTAAGTGGCAGGCGTCATCAACAAAAAAATCAATTAACAGGAAGTCATCTGGTATGTGGTCTTTATCAATGTCATATGTAACTTTGTAACAATGGATACAATGTCTGTAACTTGGATGCTTTGGTCTCCTATCTTGCCTGTTTCTATTGGCAGCTCGTGAAAGGTTGGAAGGATTAGGTAGGCTGCAAGGTAACGGATCTGAATTAGTGTCCCTAGCCATAACTTCTTCTACGATAGTCATTGCCGATCTGAATACTTATTTCTTAGCTCGTCTCTTCACCTCAGCACAGGTCTTGAGTAGCTGGTCTCGTCCTGGCTGGGCAGGATGGTTGTGCGAGTCTAGAGAAGGCGTCACTATCTTCAATGATTTTCGTCATTCTCTCACGTCATTCTCTCTACGTCATTTTCTCTGCGTGCGTCACGATCGGTCACGATAGTGATATAATATATATATATATATATATATATATATATATATATATATATATATATATATATATATATATATATATATATTTTATTTTCTCTGCGTGCGTCACGATCGGTCACGATAGTGAGATGTATATATATATATATATATATATATATATATATATATATATATATATATATATATATATATATATATATATATATATATATATATATATATATATATATATATAAACTGGTACTATACATATAAGGTGGAATATATGTGAAATAACACCGTATTGTGAAATGACAATACGAGGTTGAGTTGTAGACTGGTCTAGGTAAGTCAAGGAGTTGGGTCCAGGTCGTTTCGGCCGTATACAATTTAGGCCGTATGCTGTTTAGGCCGTGAGACGATTCGGCCGTTTGTCAGTTTGGGCGTCACGGCCTAAATTTTATACGGCCGAAACGACCTGGACCCCTTAGTTATTTCGTCAAATAAATGCAATTTCGTCATTGGAAGTCCTACGTAGGATTTCCAATGACGAAATTGCATGACAGATGCAGGGACATCACAGCATGTGAGGGGTTAGAGAGGGACATAACAGCACGTGAGGGGTTAGAGAGGGACATCACAGCACGTGAGGGGTTAGAGTGGGACATCACAGCACATGAGGGGTTAGAGTGGGACATAACAGCACATGAGGGGTTAGAGTGGGACATCACAGCACATGAGGGGTTAGAGTGGGATATCACAGCACATGAGGGGTTAGAGTGGGACATCACAGCACATGAGGGGTTAGAGTGGGACATCACAGCACATGAGGGGTTAGAGTGGGATATCACAGCACATGAGGGGTTAGAGTGGGACATCACAGCACATGAGGGGTTAGAGTGGGATATCACAGCACATGAGGGGTTAGAGTGGGACATAACAGCACGTGAGGGGTTAGAGAGGGACATAACAGCACGTGAGGGGTTTGGGAGGGCTCATGACGAAACTTCTTGTTCTTGTTTTAGGGCTGCGAGGATCCCTTGGAGAACACTATGAGCCCTTGACGAAACTATTTCTTTAACTTGTACACTTTGTTTACATGCAGAAGACGCTCTTTGATCGTCGCCAACGCCACCTACATTCGTTACCCAGCAATATGGGTAACTTCTGAGGTTCCAGTTAGGGTTAAATGTATATTATAGTTTTCCTATCATGTATATTGTCATTGATCACAGCCCTCAAGTGAGCCTCCAGGGCCTACCACCCGAGCCCTGGAGGTCACTGCCTACAAGCGCTATAGGCCAAGATGTAAAAAAAAAAAAATACCAGCTCAAGCTCCAAATATATAATATAGGGTACCAATATCTTAACGATTTGTAGAAAATAACCATCGTTGCATGATAAAGTGGCTGAAGATAAGCGATAGATTGTAAATCTATTTATTAGCGTTAACTTTTTTTAAGCAGACTTCAAAGTAGCATAATAATACGTCAGATTGCAAATTTGGAGATGTGTATAGCACTGGGGCCTGTAGGATTTAAAAGGACTTACTTTTTTTAAGGGCTTGGAGGGCACTTAGATTTAATAACGTAAAATCCTAAATGATAAAAGTAAATAGGAAAAGTAGACCTATGAATTTTGAAAAAGTAAAGGAGTAAGAAAAAATAGAAGATATATTACATTTTGTCTTATTAAATGAGAATGAAGGCCCTAAAAGTATAAGAAATGGGATAATAATACGTAGGTAAAAAAAAGAGAGTAATAATAATAAGAGCTGAACCTCAAAGGAAGAATAAAGGAGTAATTATTCCTGTATTGATGATAATTTAAATAAAAATTAACTTGGAAATAAATCCGGTAAAAAGGGGTAACTCTCTTAGAGATAAAAGGGCGAGGGGTAGTGATAGAGTGGAATAAGAACTAGGGTGTTGAGGGGTTGATAGAGTTGATTAGGTATACACCCGGACGTGGATAAACAAGGACATAATAGAAAAAGAAATGAGAGAATAGAAAACAAAATATATTTACCATATATTTTCTCTTATGGCTAGAGCTATAAATATTCATGATATGTATGTAATACTCACTCTTGGAGACACGCCCAACATTCTTGATCTTTTTCTAACTACTAACCCTTCTGCCTGCTCTGTGAAACTATTAGCTTATTTCTGTAGCCTGTTATATCGCTTTGGTGCCGCCTCGGGACCCACCTAAGCGGAGGTGCTTCTGGCCTTTCAACTCAGCTAAGGGGGAAGACCTAACGCAGTACTATTCTGATTTTCCATGGAATGATTACTGCTTCTATGTCAGAGACCCATTTCTTTGTGCAGAGCGCATAGCTGAGGTCATATTCATAGTCTCTGGTATGGAGACGTACATTCCACACTAATTCTTTCTCTAATCCTAAAGCCCGTCAACCTTGGTTTAACTCTGTTTGTTCTCATGCTGTCCAATATAGAGAGGCGGCTCACAGACGGTATCGTAACTACCATCCATCTCCTGAAACTCATGCCCTTTATATTTCTACCCGTAATCATGCCAATTCTTTACTTCAACTGACCCAAAACTCCTTCATTCATAGAAAATGTCAACATTTTTCTGAATCGAATTCCTCTCGTGACTTCTGGCATCTAGCTAATAACAAATATAACCATTTTTCTTTCTCATCTTTCCCTCCTATGCTTCACCCAAATGGCTCCACAGCTGTCACATCTATTTCTAAAGCTGAACTCTTCGCTCAAACCTTTGCTAAAAACTCCACTCTGATTAATGAAGGGCTAGTTCCTCCTTCTCCTTCACCCTCTGACTATAATATGCCTGATATTAAGATCCTTCGTAATGATGTTTTCTTTGCCCTTTCTGGCCTATAGCTCTTCGGAAGGCTTACGGTCCTGACGGAGTCCTTCTTATTGTTCTAAAAAAAACTGTGCTTCTGTGCTTGCACCCTGCCTGGTGAAACTTTTCCGTCTTTATCTATCTACTTCCACCTTTCCCTCTTGCTGGAAGTTTGCTCACATCCAACCTGTTCCTAAAAAGGGTGACCGTTCTAATCCTTCAAACTACCGTCCTATAGCTTTGACTTCCCTGCCTTTCTAAAGCTTTTGAATCTATACTTAATAACAAGATTATTAAGCATCTATCTGCTCACAATCTTCTATCTGATCGTCCGTACGGTTTCTGTAAAGGCGATCTACTGGCGATCTTCTAGCTTTCCTAACTGAATCTTGGTCATCCTCCTTTAGGGGTTTCGGTGAAACTTTTTCTGTTGCCCTTGACATATCAAAAGCTTCTGATAGAGTCTGGCACAAATTTTTAATTTACAAACTACACTCATTCGCTTTCTTTCCTTCTCTCTGTACCTTTCAAGTTTCCTTTCAAACCGTTCTATTGCAGCTACTGTAGACGGACATTGTTCTTCTCCTAAGTCTATCAGTATAGGGGTGTTCCCCAGGGTTCTGTCCTATCACCCACTTTTTTTCTATTATTCATTAATGATCTTCTAAGTCTAACTCAAAGCCTTATCCACTCTTACGCTGATGATTCTATCCTGCATTTTTCAA
>JACEEZ010022529.1:67500-77500 GCA_016584305.1 Chionoecetes opilio
TTAAAATGCCTGGTTTAGTAATATTTTATTTGGTTAAGTTGACAAAACGAATATGGTAAATTTAAACAGTTTCTTCTACAACAATACAGTTTGTTAACAATAATCTAAACTCAAAAGTTCTCAACTAATTTCAGCTATGTATATAGATACTAATTACAGCAAATATATTGGACTGTTTTTGTAAACGCATTTTAAATACATTATTCCGTAAGTTGTAAGCATTCAACAAGCTTCCAAGATTGATTTAGAGAGAAATAGTGAAATAATAAATAGGATCCCCGTATATAGATGTGTCCCATCATCCCAACAATATATACCCAATATATATGAAATGACAACAAGTTGCTCTGATCATTGAAGATTAGTGATATTGACATTATTCAGCATGAGTAAAGCACTGTAACGGTAACTTACTAGATAGTTCCAGTTTGATCTTGTTTATACGTCACAATTTTCTCCACCACACTGGCACAAAGCGGTACATTTCAAACTAGCTTGTTTGCACTTGCATCGTCCCTTGCAACCGTTTTTGCATTTACAACAAATCAGCTCCCTTGATGAAGTGCTGGCTTCAGGAAGCATGGACCACAGGGGTTTCCAGTTGTGGGGATCGATCCATCCCCAATCCCCAGGTGAGGGCAGATCCATAACAACCTTGAGCATGTTTCCCCAGCAGTGGCCACCCGTGTACACAGCCCTCTTGATTTGTTGTACCAGGGCTCCTCTGGTAGGGGGAATAGCTTCCATGGCTCGTCCTTTCTTCGGGAAGAGTGCCTGTCGAGCTTCGTCTATGTTGACGAGATTGCTGGTGCGATCGTAGAGAAGAATGGTGAACCGCTCGGGCACTGCCACAACGTCATCAGAAATGTCTGCTGTCCCCGTGGAGAGATGAACTAACGTTGGCGTCAATTCGTCAAATACTTTCCAGGTATCCCAGGCTGTCTTCTTGCCCCGTGTATTAAATGACGAGACTGTGTCACACCCTGTGTATGCATGGAACATCGGGAGGACCCGTGACTTATCTGGTCCGAGGAATGCTGCAATTTCATGTGCTGGAATATACCTGAAGTGCTGGCCTGTCCCAAAGGCCACCCAAAGCTCCTGGATTTTGAGTTTGGTTGTTGCTGCTACAGCCAATACCACTATATCTGTATCCACCGTACGCAGAAGAATTTTCTGAAATCCGTCACGGACTGCATCCGCGAGATGTATCATCATTCGTGTATCAGCCTCCTCATGGCCACATGGGGCAAGATGACTGATGTCGCGTGCGGGAATGCACGTCACATCTGAACCATCCGTGGTGACTATCTGCTTATCTGATACTAGATTTGTGATGTGTTTTGTCAAGAAGGCAAACAGTTCTGTTTTCTTTGCATCAATTCTCAGGAACTGCTGCCAATTTCCTGGAAGAACAGTGGATCCGTCAACTCTCCTTCTAATGCCTTTCCCACGTTTGTGGACAAAATAGGATACGATAACAAGTTGCAATAAATAAATAAAAACTTTATTAACACTCACTACATGGACACTAATAAATGTATTTCTAAAGGTTCATAGGCAAAACCAAATTGGCAACACCAAGATCACTGATCTTGTTTTTGCCGATGATGCAGTAATCTTTGCTGAGTCGCTGGAGGTCCTGGTGATGGCTCTCGAGGCGCTGCACGAGGAGGCAAAGCCTTTGGGGGGACTTGAGGTCTCCTGGCTCAAGACCAAGGTCCAGGTGTTTGGAGACTTACTAGATGAAGCAGTACAGTCTGTTCATGCGTGTGGCGAGGACATTGAGATCTTGGAAAGTTTTACATACCTTGGTAGCGCAGTCCATAATGACGGCGGGTCACGTCAAGAAGTCTTACGGCGGATTGGCATAGCCCACGGTGTTATGGACTCGCTCAGCGGGAGTATTTGGCGTTGTCGGTACCTGTGCAGAAGGACAAAGATCCGGATCTTCAAGTCGCTTGTGATCCCTGTCTTACTTTATGGTTGTGAGACATGGACACTAAATAGTGACTTGAAGAGACGAATCAATGCCTTTGGTAATAAGTGTCTTCGCAGAATCATGGGGTATCGCTGGGATGATTACGTGTCAAATCAGCGATTGCACCGTGAGACTGAATCAAGGCCTATTACCTGCATAGTCCGTCAGCGCCAACTTCGGCTATATGGGCTTGTGGCACGCTACCCTGAAACCGATCCTTCCCCATCTGGTTGTATCTGTAAGAGACAATCCGGCTTGGAGGAGGCCAAGGGGGCGCCCACAAGGCTCGTGGCTGGGGCAAGTTGATGTTTCTTGTCGAGAGCTGCTTGGTATGGGAAAGGAGCCTGCATGGGAGCTCGTGCGTGGTGACCCCCGGGAGTGGCGTCGTAGGGTGGGCGAGGCGACGCGCCCCCCGGCGTATGCTCCTAATGATTGATTGATTGATATGCAAAACTCTTTGGTGTTAACAGATCACATTTTAGATGGTTTTATATAAATCCTTGTCCCTCAAAACATAGGTCTAGACACCTTATTTGCTCAGTTATCTGCAATATTGGCCGAGATATAGGCGAATATAGAGTTTTTGATAATGGCGGCACTAATTTGCATAAAAATGATACGTGGGACATTTTTTCAACTATTTAACATAGCAAATAATTTTCTACACATTGTTTCCTATCTATAGACACCAATGAGAAGTATATTTCGGGGGGGGGGGGCACGAGACCCCTATCTAGCCACTAGACTAAAAGTGGCCATTTTGTAAAATGGCCGCCACGGCTACCATAGGACGTTTTCGCGGTGGGTCCATATCTGGAATTATTTATTAGACTATTATCTATGACTGTGCCAAAGTTCATGCTTGTACGTATAAACCCACAATTGTTACACCTATCTACCTGACTACAGGTAGGTGGCGGTGGTCATGATTCAACGTGGTGGAATGTAGTTGGTGACCATGTCTATTAGTGATAGTAATGATGTGGCGTCAATCATTTCTGGTGCTGTGTTGTAGTGCCTTTCCATGAATGGGGCTGTTATTGTGCAGTTCGCTATGTAGTATTGGAGCGGATCATCGACAAACCAGTCGCAGTGTTCACACTGGACTGGTGTCTCGTGTACCAGGACTGGCCAGCACTTGTAACCCAAGCGAATCCTGTGAAATGCTACCTTTATCTTACGACTTAGGTTGTCGGGGAGTACTGGATTGTTCTTGGTGGCAGCGCTGTACCATGTAGCCGATGCAGAGTTGTTTGTTTGTATGGTTCTTTTTCGGATCCGAAGGCGAAGTCCTGCCTTAATTTGGGACAGACTGCGTGGTATGTTGGCGGTGACTGAAGGTAGGTGTAGGGCGTCTTTGGCGGCTTCATCCGCTACGTCGTTGCCGTCAATGCCAGCATGGCTCGGGATCCAGTTAAGTTGGAGAGACCGTCCTTGGTAGTGGATCCTTCTGGCAGACACGTGAATGGATGTGAGTAGGTATATGTTGTCTGTGTAGTGTGTGTGTTGTAATGCTTGAATGCTGGCCAAAGAGTCTGTGTGTATGAGTATGTCTTCGTGTAGGGTTTCTGCGTACTCTAGTGCTTTCTGGAGTGCCATGAGCTCCGCTTGTAGGGTTGACGACCCATCAGGCAGCCTGTAGTGGGCGATGCCGTCGTTGGCTACATAAGTAGCTGCCGCTGTTTTCGTGCCTGGGTTGACTGAGCCATCGGTGTATATGATGGCTGTATCTGGATTGGTGTCAATTTGATGAGTTGCCAGTAGCTGTGTTCGTGCCCTGAGTTCTTCCGGGCTTAAAGCTGACTTTTTAGCTAACGGCCGGTTAACTGTGGATGTGATGGGGTTTGGCTGCCACGGAGGTGGTGCAATATGTCCCTGGTGTGGCATGTCTGGCTGGATGTTGGTGAAAATGTCTTGCGCTGCCAGGCGTTTGATGACTTTTGCCGCGGAAGTCCCAAACGTTCTCTTTGTGAATAGCCGTTCGTCGTGCAAGACAGCTTGTCGTAACGTTTCTGCGACCTGTTGCTTCTTGTTGGCTATTTTTGCGAGCACGGCTGTTTGAACCATGTTGATTCTGGAGGCCAGGGGGGGGATTCCTGCTTCGAATTGCAAGGTGCAAATTTTTGTCCATCTGGGAGCGCCGAGAATAGTTCGTAGCGCCTGATTTTGGAGTTTTTCCAATGCCTCAATACCAGTGTCAGAGGCGGTCAGGAGACACGGGGCTGCGTAGTCGGTGAGGGACCTTATGGCTTGATAGTAAATGGTCTTCAGTACTGGGAAGGTGGCTCCTGCAGTCGTGCTGGTGATGACTCTCAGGAGTCTCTGTCTGGCTGTCATGGGGTCCTTCAGATGTGCGATGTGTATCTTGAAGGATAAGGTGTGGTCAATCCAGATGCCGAGGTAAAGGTGGCTGGGGACCCATTCCAAGGCTGTATTGTTCAGTAACAGAGGGAGTGTTGGTTGGGTGCTCCCGATGTGCAGCGCTTTTGTTTTCTGCGAGTTAATCTTCAACCCCAGATCAACACACATATTACCCACAGCCGTTAACGCCGTCTGTGTTTTTTGTCTGTACCAGGGTCCCGTGGAGATGATGGCAATATCATCAGCATAGGAGAGGGCCTTGACCCCATTGGGAAGTGAGAGAGTCACGAGGTGTTCGACGAGAACGTTAAAAAGGAATGGGCTGAGGATACTCTCTTGTGGCGTCCCGTTTTCTAGGATCCGTGGCTCGGACAGACTGCCTTGGAATCGTGTTGTCGCCTTCCGTTGGTGTAGGAAGTCTTGGGTCCATTTAAGCAGTCTGCCTTCTATTCCTCGTTTAGCTAGAGATGAGATGATGGTTAGGCTGTTTGCGAGCTCGAAATCCTTTTCTAGGTCCATGAAAACCACGACTGCTTTGTGGCCTGTTATGGTCATCCTCAGTTCAGTGAGGCATTCCCTGGTGTCAACCCCCCGTATGTAGGCAAAAATGTGTTGATGAAGTGGACCCACTTTCCATTGAAGGCGAGCGAGTATCATCCTTTCTGCGGTCTTACCCAAGCAGCTGAGAAGGGAGATTGGTCGTGATTTGCCAGGTTCTCTCGGCTTGGGAATCGGGTGGATTATGGCGTACTTCCACTCTGCTGGTAGTTTTCCACTCTCAAAGGAGGCATTGATGATATCTAACAGGGTCTCGTGTGCCTTCAGACTTGCCTGTCTGATCATTGAGTAGCTGATCTTATCGCTTCCCGCGGCTGTGTCCTTCCCTCTCTTCATTGCTGCCATGAGTTCCTTTTTAGTGAAAGACAGTATCAGTTATAGATGCTTGACGGCAGGCACGCTCGATCACTGCCGTTCTTTCCTCTGAGAGCTCGTTTTGACGGTCACGAACGTTTTGAGAGAGTTGTCTTTTGCTTCCTCTCTCAGCGAATTCTACCATGATGCGATTTGCCTCCTCTGCCGGGTTTGAGTGTGCTGGTTGTGGTGTTATTGTGGCACCGCTGCCATTCTAATTTGCCTCCACTTCTCGCCGATGTTGGAGTGCGAGCCCATGGAGCTACACCACTCATACCACTTCTGGGTTTTGATGTTTTTGGTGGCTTCTCTGGCTATATTGATGGCTGATCTTAGGAGATTTCTGGTGACCTCGGTGTTATGTCTTCTATTCAGTTTTCTGGCCATGTTAACCCGGTGGTTGTACTCTTTGACCGCGGAGTTGTAGTACCAGCAGTCCTTGCAGTTACTGGATGGAGGCTTTGTTAGAGGGATGGCTTTGTCTGCGGCCGCGTGGAAGGCATCGACGAGTCGTGAAGCGCTTCTTATTGATGAAGTCTGGCTGCCGCGCGCGTTAGTGGGCGGCGCTGGTTGGTAGATAACTTCTGCTTCTCGTTGTTTTTTGTCTCCGTGAGTGGGCGACGCTTATTGGTTGTTGACTCCTCGCTTTGTTTCTCTGTGAGTAGGCTGTTATTAGCCTTTGTTCTTTTCATGCTTGGTAGAACTTGTAGGTCGTTTGCCTGTACGTTAAGCTTGGGATTGATGTCTTATGTACAGTGCTTCTAGAATTGGAAGTCGCCGCACATCTGCACACATGTCGACCAATTCTATATTTTCTTCTAAAAATGTTCTTGTGATGATGTTGCCATGTTTTCTAATAGGTGACTTTTTGAGGCTCCGGAAGTTAGGTGGCAAGTAAGACGTCGAGACAGCTTCGTTGTCGTCATGCCGATGTAGGATG
This sequence comes from Chionoecetes opilio, assembly GCA_016584305.1. Taxonomy (NCBI): domain Eukaryota; kingdom Metazoa; phylum Arthropoda; class Malacostraca; order Decapoda; family Majidae; genus Chionoecetes; species Chionoecetes opilio. Next base: position 73,695 of record JACEEZ010022529.1, read on the forward strand.
AGGGGAGGACTTCACAGTTTCCTCGTTTGCACGTGATCCTATATACGACATGGGACTTCTGGTTTGTCTCCTTCGTCTGGCTTGGGCTGTTACGGATATATATATATATATAATATATATATATATATATATATATATATATATATATATATATATATATATATATATATATATATATATATATATATATATATATATGGTTCTATAAATAGCTAATCTTGTATTCCTTTTGGACTTGTTATAACACCTGTAGGCGTATCATAATTTTATATCATAATAAAAATCTTTAAATCTGAAGTAATTCCAGTGGTTACTTTTGCCTTTCTCTTTTAAAGAGAGGTGGGGCGAGAGAGAGCTTGGAATCAGGGTATATTGGGTATATTAGGGTATTTGGCTGATTATTGCCTGTTCGTTGTCATATTTGGAGGGGGGAGGTAAAGGTAAGGTAAAGTTTGGGTCATACGCTATGATGCGCGTGGCGTCGGTGCTCATCTCTGTTGCATTATCCTTTGAGCCTGTGGTGGGTGACAACCCGTTACCCCGGGACACAGGGCTAGTGTGACATCGGGGTTACCACAGTTACCTTCCCCAGGTTTCCCCAAGTACCCATTTATCAACCTCGAAAGGGGGGATAAACAGCTGTTTGAGCTGGCCGCCGACTTGCCCTGACCCGGATTCGAACCAGGGCCCGCAGGTTCGTTAGCGTCTACACCACGGAGGCAATAGGAGGTAGAAGTGGAAGAAAAGTGTGAGGAAGAAAAGAGAAGAGTTGTGTGTTGGAAGACGTGGAAAGAAAGTAGGAAACAATATTATGTGAGAGGGTATAAGCGAGAGAAGGCAACCAACGTATATCGGAGAGGTGTGACAAAATAAACACAGCCGATACTGCCTCTTAGATCACTTATACATCGGTGTGGGTAGCTGGAAGAACAACGGGAGGAGGAGAAGGAAGGAGAGAAAGGGCGGCACATTAAGGAGTCTATCACGCCTTTCATCCTGTCAGACACAAGCTGGACGACATGGCATACCAAACTGAATACCAGTGGAGAAATACAGAGAAAACTTTTCCCCCTACACTCCATCACCTGCACCTCCTTCCTTGCAGCGGTCGGCGCTACGTCAAACAAGCCACGAAGCCCGTAACAAGGCAAGCCACAGTACCACATCCACGCCCTCACGCTGACCATTCGCATACATTTCCATAATTCTTGAGCTTCGAACACCAGTTTGCAGCTCGTCGACAGATGTTGATTACTGAAAGAACTGAGGCACCGAGGCTGGTGATGTTCAGGCAAGAAAGGCAGCAGGGAGGTATGACAGGTATGGAGAAGGAAGGAAGGAAGGAAGGCGTGGAGGTAGATAATTAGGTAGAAAGGTAGGGATGGAAGTATAGAAAGATGGAAGGTAGGAAACGATGTAAAGATGAAGGCAAAGACAAAAAAACACGCAGTTAGGTTAAGAAGATAGGAACACTGAAAATGTTCATCTTCCCTCTCCAGATACGGAGAAACAGAAACAACTAATTTCTGGGGATGAACTTGATACCTCGAAGAACAATAAAAGAAATACACTTTTGTTGAGAACGGAGACTTCGTTACATGTATACGAGTTAAGCCTCTCCTCGTCTTTGTTTTATTATTACTATTATTATCATTATTATTACTATGAGTCCTTTTCTTCTTTTCATTTTTTTCTTCCACTACTTCAAATCTTTCATCATCATTTATCTCCTCTCTTCTCCTGCTCGGGCCGGGCTGCTCCCCTTACATTTCTCATCCTTTCCACCCAAACACTTAATCAACAATTTCCTTGCACAAACAATCAGTCACACACACACACACACACATCCGATGCCCGATGGTCAAGGGCATCTGTGGTCAATGGTCAAATGGATAGCGCTGGCCTGCCATTCTGTGGTAGCCGGTTCGAATCCTCACTGCTCCCGGGAATATTTCACTGACAAATTCGGGCGGTTACTGTCCTCCTTGAGGAAGGGGATGTGTGTGTGTGGTGTGCGAGGTCCCAGCCTTAACCAAAGATCGGTAATAATGAGCTCCAAACTCGCACTTGGAGGGTGAAATTGACGATCTGGAGTCCGACTCGCGTGGACAAGACCATGGGTGAATAACACACACACACACACACACACACACACACACACACACACACACACACACACACATACACATACACACACACATTTCCATGCAACCACCCAATACACACATCCCTCCACTCACAAATACGTACACCATTAAAACCACCAACCCATCCCAGCCTGTCCACGTATACTCTCCCCACCCCCTCCCTCAAGAGACACGCCTGTCCTATCCTTCCATCCCATGTCACCCACGGTCCCACGCTCTATTCCTTCCATGGATAGTTATAAAAAAACCCACATTCTCTGCTCCTCGCCTTATCAGATCGCTCACTGGGCAGTCCATTAGAGGATCGCTGCCTTGATTGGTCCAGCCAGGCGACCAATTAGCCAAGCTCAAGGCTCAATACCACGCTTGTGATTGGACGAAAACAATCAAGGCAACTTTTACAGCGAGAGACACAGAATGATAATTATATAATACTCGCTCGTACAGTCGTACTACCTGTTTCGATGTACATTTATTACTGTATTTCTACTGATCCTACTCTCCTCTTTTCTCCTCTAAGTTTTATTTATCATCGACATCTTCCTCCTTTTCTATGTACATTTTACTTATAGTTGTATTAATCTTTGTTCTCTCCTTTTCTCACCTCTCTCTCTCTCTCTCTCTCTCTCTCTCTCTCTCTCTCTCTCTCTCTCTCTCTCTCTCTCTCTCTCTCTCTCTCTCTCTCTCTCTCTCTCTCTCTCTCTCTCTCTCTCTCTCTCTCTCTCTCTCTCTCTCTCTCTCTCTCTCTCTCTCTCTCTCAGTATGCAGCGATGATTAGATACGTGGATATGTACAGAGCTGGGCAGTATTTAAATAAATTTGTATTTAAATACGTATTTAAATACATTTTTTTTTTTTTTTTTTTTTTTTTTTTTTACATCACAAAGATCTGGCCAAGGGCACAACAAAAATGGGTAACACAAAGCCCGCTTAGTTGCCAGTCCCTATAAAGAAGACAGTAAGAGAATAAAATAAAAACAGAGGGGTAGGCCAATTTAGTTCGGGAGGTGTCTTGTTACTCTTTTTTTGAAAAGATTTAAGTCATAGGAAAGTGGAAAAATAGAAACAGGAAGAGAGTTCCAGAGTTTACCAGTGAAAGGGATGAAAGAGTAAAGATACTGATTAACTCTTGCATTAGGAAGATGGACAGAATAGGGATGGGAATGAGTAGAAAGTCTTGTGCAGCGAGGCCGCGGGAGTGGGGGAGGCATGCAGTTAGCAAGTTCAGAAGAGCAGTGAGCATGAAAATAACGGTAGAAGATTGCAAGAGAAGCAACATTGCGGCGGTGATTTAAAGATTGAAGACAGTCAGTCAGAGGAGAGGAGTTGATGAGACGAAAGGTTTTGACTCAACCCTGTTTAGGAGAGCTGTATGAGTGGATCCTCCCCAAACATATGAGACATGCTCCATACATGGGCGGATAAGGCCCCTGTAGAGAGCAAGCAATTGGGAGGGAGAAAAAAAAGGACGCAGACGCCACAGCACACCTAACTTTTTAGAAGCTGTTTTAGCAAGAGATGAGATGTGAGATTTCCAGTTCAGATTTTTAGTAAAGGATAGTCCTAGAATGTTCATTGTAGAAGAAGGAGACAGTTGAGTGTCATTGAAGAAGAGGGGATAGTTATCTGATAGGTTTTGTCGAGTAGATAGGTGAAGAA
>JACEEZ010022529.1:82500-125000 GCA_016584305.1 Chionoecetes opilio
CACCAGATTATCACACTCTTCACTCGCTTTCGCAAGAAGTTTGACCTGGTACCACATGGTTGTGATAAGCTTTCGTGACTGGACATAACTCCATTCACTGATGACGTACGCAGTTTGATCAACGACCTGAGATCCAGTGTGCTCGAGATTGCACAATCGCAACTTACAGTACGGAGAGACGACTACCTGGAGTTCATCGAACTGTGCATAGTATTCCTAAGCGAAGAAATCGAGGGAGAGCCGGAAGTATCGTTCAAGCGACCAGGAGCACTTCACAAGGCCAGGTGGATGGCCAAGCTGTTGTACTCAATCAAGATATGCTTATTTGACCATCAAATAGGAAACTTGCCGCCAGGTACAATCACTACGAGACACCAGGTCCCAAAGCTCAGGGAATTTTTGCACTTTGCTACCCTTATCTACTCTAACTGGTGGATGACTTGTAGTTCCGCGACTGATGCCCCTTGGAATGATCTGAAGCTGATCCAGTGCCTATTGAAGTACGAGGCAGTGAACCAAATTGTGTCCAACAGTGCAGTGCGAGCATTCCGACGACACCTATGGTACCTTACAATAGAGATGGTTCCTCTAGCTCTCTTCAGCACGAAAGAGCCCGCCGATGAACGACGTGCTCTTGCCAGCAGTCTGCTGGCTATCAAACCAGATGAAAAGCTGCTCGCACCTCAGAACCGTTTCGGAATGGGTTTCGGCAAACCTAAATTTCCCGACGATATATCTGCGACCACAACTCTTGCGCAGTTAGTTGGTCCAGATTCCTGGTACACATTTCACCTGCTGCAGCTGGACGACTCCTTCCTGACTGAACCAGTTGAAAAATGGCCAGATCACCCTGCGTTCCAGACATCGGCAGCACACATTCTGGCAATCAATGTGATCAACGACTCTGCAGAACGTGGCGTTAAACTCAGTTAAACTGTTGGATCATTCCAAGACTTCACAGCGTCGGCGAAGAGTGAAGAACATTACCAAAATGTACTTCAAGTCGTTGAGCAGGACCGCAATATGAAAAGGAATCTGCGAAAGAGTTCGTTAGAACCACTGTAAGCCTTAACTGAAAACAAATTTAATTGATAGCTTAATATATTTTGGATCGTTCGAGTAAAAACAATTTCCGTGTCACTGTCACCTCGCCGTTTTGAGTGTGAACTGTAAACCAGAAACATGGAACTTTTTTTTGCCTAATGCTGCAGCAATATGTGCCACATCCTCATGAGTGTGAATAAATGATTTTTTTTTTTTTTTTGATGTGTTTATGCACATATTGTATGCTATATAACGCTATATATACAGTTTATACACCATACACGGCTTACACGCTATATATTATATACGCTTGAAAACGACCGGATTTTACTGATTATATTGAAAACTTCATGTGCTTGGTGGACCACATAGATAGTGTAAGATTGCCCTAAAATTTTGCAAGATAGTGTTGGGTGTGATTTGGCACAAATTTAGACTAGGTACAGGCAGAAACAATGTATTTTTGAAACAAGTGGGAGTTTGATGCGCCTCTTATAATAGTATATATAATATATATATATTATATTATATATATATATATGTAATAGATATATATATATATATATGTATATTATATATTGTATATATATATAATATATATATATATTGTATATATATATATATATTATTTTATAATATATATATATAATATATATATATATATTATATCTCGTTAAAAGTGATAGCTAGTTCAGCGTTTATTATCTTTTTCAAGATATTTTCTCTGTCTTATTCTTTTCAGTAATCAATTTTATGACTTCGCTGCAGCTTGCCATTTTTGCTGTATCGCGATTTCAGGTCTAAGAACCCTTCTTCAGCAGCATCTGGAAGATGTTTTCTCCTCAGTGTAGGGTGAGCATGTTTTAGCTGTGGCGTGAAGCGCTTTTTATTGATGAAGTCTGGCTGCCGCGCGCGCTAGTGGGCGGCGCTGATTGGTAGATAGTTCTGCTTCTCGCTGATTTTTGTCTCCGTGAGTGGGCGACGCTTATTGGTTGTTGACTCCTCGCTTTGTTTCTCTGTGAGTAGGCTGCACAGAGAAACAAAGCGAGGAGTCAACAACCAATAAGCATCGCCCGATCACGGAGACAAAAATCAGCGAGAAGCAGAAGCTATCTACCAATCAGCGCCGCCCACTAGCACGCGCGGCAGCCAGACTTCATCAATAAAAAGCGCTTCACGCCACAGCTAAACCATGCTCACCTCTGCAACTCAGGAAAAAACATCTTCCACATGCTGCTGAAGAAAGGTTCTTAGACCTGAAATCGCGATACAGCAAAAAAGACAAGCTGCAGCGAAGTCATAAAATTGATTACTAAAAAGAATAAGACACTCTTAAGACAAAGAGAAAATAGCTTGAAAAAGATAATAAGCGCTGAACTAGCTATCACTTTTAGTCAGGCAGATAGGTGTAACAATTGTGGGTTTATACGTACAAGCATGAAATTTGGTACAGTCATAGATAATAGTCTAATGAATAATTCCAGATATGGACCCACCGCGAAAACGTCCTATGGTAGCCGTGGCGGCCATTTTACAAAATGGCCGCTTTTAGTCTAGTGACTAGATAGGGGTCTCGTGCACCTCCCCCGAAATATACTTCTCATTGGTGTCTATAGATAGGAAACAATGTGTAGAAAATTATTTGCTATGTTAAATAGTTGAAAGAATGTCCCACGTATCATTTTTATGCAAATTAGTGCCGCCATTACCAAAAACCCTATATTCGCCTATATCTCGGCCAATATTGCAGATAACTGAGCAAATAAGGTGTCTAGACCTATGTTTTGAGGGACAAGGATTTATATAAAACCATTTAAAATGTGATCTGTTTACACCAAAGAGTTTTGCATATGAACCTTTAGAAATACATTTATTAGTGTCCATGTAGTGAGTGATAATAAAGTTTTTATTTATTTATTGCAACTTGTTATCGTATCCTATTTGTCCTCATATCTTATCATATCTTTTTTTTTCAGTTGGTGTTTCGAACAGCGAAATGTCTAAAAGTTATCAGCTAGTGGATCCACTGCAACCTGGACAATCAAAGGCGCAGGTACAGACGGATTGGAATAAGTGCGTTTTGTGCCAAAAAATCACACGGGAAAGTTTGCAATGCCCAGCAGAATCAAAACGGCACGATGTTGGAGTTGGTTATTCTACCATTGCCTTCAACATCAGACGTTTCAATGAACTTCACGAATTACCGATGCCACTAGAATTAGGACGCCTTGATGACGGGAATGGCATTGAAGCTACGTTTCTGAAGAACAATGCCACGTGACACAAATCCTGCCATACAAAATTCAATAATATAAAACTACAACGAGCAGAAAAAAGGAAATGCACACAGGGTTGCGACCCTGATGCTACTACATTCAAGAAATACACTCGTCAAGTCGCTCGTCATGACGTGGCAGCATCGGATGTCTGTTTTTTATGCGAAGATGTGTCAACTTCCGAACCACTCCGTGAGGCATCAACTTTTCGTCTAGACTCTTGCGTACGAAGATGTGCATTAGACCTGCAGGACGAGAGGCTACTTGCAAAATTGAGTGCTGGGGACATGGTCGCACAAGATGCAAAATATCATCCAAGGTGTCTTGTTTCACTTTACAACAAAACTAAATCATTACAGGATAAACAGAAGATGGACACAACTGATAAAGTCAACCATGGGATTGCACTAGCCGAGTTGCTGTCATTTATCGATGAAACAAGAATAGATGAAGAGCATGCCCCTGTCTTTAAACTTGCAGATCTCGTCAAACTTTATTCTAATCGTCTAGAACAACTTGGAGTGGAGCAGCATGTCAGACAACATAGCACAGAGTTAAAAAATCGTAGCCTGGCCCAAATCCCATACCTTACGGCTCATAAGGAAGGGCGTGATATACTACTTGCATTTGATAAAGATGTAGGACCTGCCCTCCGTAAAGTCTGCAAAGAAGACTACGATGACGAAGCCATATGTCTTGCAAGGGCAGCGAAGATAGTACGTAGAGAAATGTTCCAAACTGCAGCTACATTCACAGGTTCATTTGATGAGGACTGCCAAGTAAAATCAGTACCTCAGTCACTGTTGACTTTGGTGGCCATGATCCTCGACGGCCCCAACATCAAGTCTCAATCAGGTGATGGTGTAACCCAAGCAACCCTCAGCACAGCTCAGTTGTTGCAGTACAATAGCTCCATCCGTCGCAAAGTGGGTAGTACTACTGTGCGTCACAACAAAGACAGAGAAACCCCATTGCCCATCTACGTGGGACTCACAGTCCATGCAAGGACTCGGAAACGTAACCTCATTGAGATGCTGTTTGATCTCGGACTGTCCATCTCCTATGACCGAGTGATGGCAATCTCCACATCCATGGGAAACAGAGTGTGTGAGCAGTATCACCGAGATGAGGTAGTGTGTCCACCCAATCTACGCGAGGGCTTATTCACAACGGCAGCGGTTGATAATATCGACCACAATCCGAGCTCCACAACGTCGACAGATTCCTTTCACGGTACTGGGATATCACTTTTCCAGCACCCCAGTCAGCAAAATAATGGGACGGACCGCAGGGAACACAGCGTCCTTGAATAGCCATCTACTACCACTACACTGTCAGAGCTCCCAGAGTCCTACACCTGTGTTCGTCCGCTGGTGTTACCTCGGAAGGATCCTCCACTCCCAAAGGCTGATGGTCCATTGAAGAGTGATGGGCAGGAGATCACCCAGGCATTGCACCAAGAGTATGGGTGAGTACTTGTAACATTCTAACATAATACCATGCCATAAGAACGTGATGCAATAACATTATTGTTATACCATGAGTAAATGTTTGATTGTTTTCTGACAATTCTAATGTACTTTGCTTAATTTACATTAATTGCTACATTTACATTACGTTTTGTCAACTTAACCAAATAAAATATTACTAAACCAGGCATTTTAATAATTATGACGCAAGTGTATTTATCTCTTAGCCACCAAATCATTTGCTCAGTTAATAAATTTGTTACTTTTAAGTCAGGCAGATAGGTGTATCCATCATAAGAATTGTGGGTTTATACGTACAAGCATGAAATTTAGCACAGTCATAGATAATTAATAGTGGTTTACTTAAAATAAATATGTACTTACCTGTCAACTAGTTAATTTGGTCCTGTAATTTCACTGAAACATTGACTCCTGAACGCGGAGGTTCCGAAATTTGATGAGTCAGCACTTATTACGCTCCCTGGTGGGTTAATTGACATTGCTGGCAACACAAATGCAAATTGTGGTCATTTGGAGAATACAATTATGGCATATATGTGTATCTAGAGTCATTTCATTAGAACATAAAGAAGCATTTGTGTCGTCCGGTTAAAAATAATCGCGGTCAAAACGGTCATTTTGTAAAATGGCCGCCACGGCTACCATAGATCGTTTTCGCGGTGGGTCCATATCTGGAATTATTTATTAGATTATTATCTATGACTGTGCCAAATTTGATGCTTGTACGTCTAAACCCACAATTCTTATGATGGATACACCTATCTGCCTGACTATAACGAGATCTGTCTCAGAGAAAAAACTCCTGCCCGTATATACTCAAAATATATATATATATATATATATATATATATATATATATATATATATATTATATACATAGGTATATATAATATATATATATTTATATACATAGGTATATATATATATATATTTATATACATAGGTATATATATATATATTTATATACATAGGCATATATATATATATAATATATATATATACATAGATATATATATATATATATATATATATATATATATAATATATATATATATATATATACATATATATATATATATATATATATATATATATATATATATATTATATATATATATATATATATAATATATATATATATATATATATATATAATATATCTATATCATATATATATATATATATATATATATATATATATATATATATATATATATATATATAATATATATATATATATACATATATATATATATATATATATATATATATAAATATATATATATATATATGGAAATGATCCACTGTGGAAATTATCCACTAAAACTGCTCTCTAATTAGGAGAATGGTATGGTGGAATTTGACGCCTCCCTGTCAAAAATGGAGACTAGTAAAAAAATTCCATCTATGTATATTTTATTATAGAATGGGTATAAATTAAGATGCATTAAATATAGTAATTTTAATTCTGGTGGTATTCACCTAAAAATACCACAATTAATCAAAGGTTAACATAATATAAGAATTGTGAGGAAAATATTGGAACCTCCACGTATAGGAGTAAACATTTTTGGGAAAACTCCACGTGTAGCTCAAGCTGTCTTGATAAGGGTTATCAGTCAAGACATCATTCGCGCATTAAATTCCTACACGATCAAGATGTAGTTCTCTCTTGATTGTACACTAAGGTGTAGTCACGCTCATCTTAATATGATTGAGCCAGCATAACGATCAATCGGTTAAAACCAAGGACAAGGTGGTAAAAACACACCACAATAGTGCCGCGCCAGGAACTGTGGAAAGTTACCTCGGCCTACCACAGTCGCCGCCATTACGTGCACCACAACAATTATCCGACCCCTACAGCGACTACCCCCACTCCCTCAAATAATAATCAAGCCTTCAAATCATCAACCCATCTACCACTACTGAGTATACCTTATTTTAGCGTCTAAATAGGGTATCATTGCAGTTAGGTAGTTTTTGGGGTTTAATAGAAAGGTGAGTTCACGTCAATTATTACTATAATTCAACATTTTGATGCCCCGAGTGAGGATTATTTTTGGGAATGTACAAGGTAGCCGTTTTTGGGGCACAGCCTTATGCCCTCAGCGAGTAGCGGTGGAAAGTGTGGAACTCGGGCCTATTTCGGGCACTCGGCGGTCGTGCTGATTTATTTGACATAGACGCACGTCTCAATGAAGTACTTCAGTGGCCTCATGACCTCACAGTTCTCTTTCTGGGGGGTAATGATATTTAGCCAGCAGTTTCCCTCGGCCCCCTTTGGGTAAACAGCTTTGACTTGCGCCGTACTCGCCCACCGTACTCGCTCGCCGAGTCACAGACAGCCATGGCACACAGGCCGCATTGGTAAGCTCCCATCCGCCAACAATGTTTGCGAAGTTAGTCATATTAAATAAAGTGGTGGATGGTTATAGGCCTGGCTTCGCGCCGTGATAGGCCGAGTCAACGGCACATCCACCCTTAGAATTATATATTTAAATTAGAGAACCCTAACTCGTAAACTTGTATCCAACCTTTTCTTTTTCTTTTTCTTTTTTTCATTTCATCTAATCAATTAAAATCAGGCGGAAGGACTAAAGCATTAGCGGCTAAATTAGGACGGCTTACACGAATATATAAAAAGTGTGAGGAAGCAGCTGAGACTATCCCTTTTGCCCTATAATAGTTTAAAGACGGGTCTGCTAATGCTAAAAACTAAATGGGATAATTATGAAGGCTTACTTTCAATCATTAGAAGCGGGGGATACATAAAAATTATAATTAATTATGAGACCAAGTATGATCAAGAATGTACAAAATACATGGAAGCGGTATTAAAAATATGAGAACTTAGTGCGTGATCAGAAACCCACAGCCAAAGCCTCTTTCCCCCAATTTAAAATTACCAGATTTGTCATTCCCCCATTTTGAAGGGAAAAAATGGTATTTTTTCTGGGATAAATTCAAATTGATTGATGATAGGACTGATTTATCAGAGGTGCATAATTAACCTATTGTTAGGTCAGTTGAGAGGTTCTGCATATCTGCGGTAAAGGAATTAACAGTTAGAAAATGCCAATTATAATGTGGCACTCAAGATTCTTAGAGATAATTATGAAGATAAAGATCAGATAACAAAGAATTTTATCTGCAAGTTCATGGATCTACTGAGCCCTTCTCACAATCACAGAGAATTGAAAGAGTTCAGAAAACTTTAAATTTGCACACTAAGAGCCATTGAAGCTCATAAACCCTTGACAGAGTCAGACGGATGGTTCAGTATCATGATGTGGAGAAAACTACCAACCAGGATCCCGAGACCGCTTAAATCAGAGGTACAATAGTATTTACTTCAGGGTCAAGAAAAATAGAGGGGGGGATTATTACAAGAGTGCAAACATTTGCAAGGTATTGAGCAGGAACACCCCCACAGGGAGATTGAATAACTAGACTAAAGGTAATCCCCGATATCAGCTACCTTAGAGTTTAAAGGTAGATAGATAAAGAGCTAGTAGAGTTTAAAGAGCCCTCTTTGGTGGGTAGTTATCCCGCTCCTACTAAATTTACGATGGGAAGAAAACCGGTAGAAAAGTTTCAAACTAGACCAGCCGGTAAACCATCACCAAGACCTACTCAAAAGAACAGGTGCCATTCCTAAAAAAGGGTTATTACCAGTGAAGTCAGAAAAAATGTGCTCGGGCTGCGAGGAAGAACATCCCCCCTCCACTTGCAATATATACCCAGATTATTCCACTGGGCCCAAAAAGGTTAATGGACCTGGGAAACTGCCTAACCTGCCTTGTGGTAAACATGCAATACAACCCTGCCCCCTTAGTCGGGGATATTTGTAAGAAGTGTAGAAAAATCCATTCATCAATAGCCTTATGTCCTAATGGTGATGTGAGAAACAGACCCTACGGTCGTTAAAAATGGCAGTAAAATAGTATGAGTAGTTCATCCGCTGTCCCTACGGCAGAATTGAAAGGTGAGCCACAAATGGTAATTCAACCATTGTGAAAACATTTTTTGAAAAGTGGTGCACAAAGTTAATTTATTAGTGGAAAGATAGTTTATCTATTACAACTACCAATAATTAGCAGGTGAAAAATTAGCCATTTTCGGGCTTTCTGGCTAACAAAGAAGCTCAAAGTTTTGACATTGTTCGACAACTAGTCCAATTAGGAAATTATAAATGTAGGGTAGCTGCTGTAGTTTAAAACATCGGTATAAATTTAACTGTAAAAGGACTTAAATCTACAGCTGAAAGTTGAAACAGAAAGGTGTTAGACTAGTTTTGAAATACCTTTGAGGATGTTGATGTCCATACCAATTATAATAGGCGCTGATTATTTTCGCGATTCCTAAGTAAGGTCATCAAAAGATATAACATTTCCATGTTCACCCGTGCCGGTGGTGATGTTATAATGGGAAATATCCCACAAAAACCCCTCACCAGCCTGAAACAGAGGAATGCATTCCTAGTCATGCACAACCCCTCTTGGTTGCTAGAATAGGAACTTCATTAGTACCCACTAGGGTGCATCAACTTTTATATAAGAAAAAAAAACTTTTTCTTTTTTTGAGTTTTTCTATGGTTTTAGTTTTTTTCCATTATAGCTAAGAACCACTCTGATGAAATATTTACAAAATTGAAGTAGATTTAGAGGTCCCTCCAAGCCCCTGTAAATTTAATAGGGTCATCTGCCAGAAATAAACCCCAAAATGGCCATAAAATTTTTTCTATTTTGCACTGGGTACGTAATATATAAACATTAAAAAGTCAAAGATAATCGTTCTAAATGAATTTAAATATAATTACTTTACATTTTAGACATACTCAAATATATTTCAATAATTAAACATGGCTTTCTTGCCAAGTTATTATTAATTATTCAGACGGGCAGAATTCAAATGTTCCTGTTTAGGATTACTTGTACTAAATATACACTCCTAAATTAATTTACAATATTAAATGAAGTGTAATATGTCAAAATGTTTTAGATAAAGCAAAACTATTATATATTAAAACAGCTTTCATGTGATCTGTTCTATTCATTATGTCTAAAGGAATAAAAAGATTTTAAGGATTACACACACTGAAAATTACACTATGCATTAATGTATATGTTTGTCACTGAATTGTCGCAAATATTGCCCCATACTGTCTATATCTAATAAAATTCCGATGTAAAAATTTACAAATTAATAAATTTACTCAAGAGCATCAGTATTTTCTACGTTTACGAAGTTTACGTAGATTGGTTGCTGACTTCCTGTCCTCCTCAACAAAACCTTGAAGTACATTTTGGAAGTGGCCATCGGACCCTTTCAGTGTCAAAAAGAAATCAGATCACGGGAAACAGAATCACCTTTTCTGCAGGGATCATTAATTACACTCACTGAGGCCACATTTTCACTGCTAGCTATGTAGGCAGCCTCATGCCCCACTCAGCCACGGGAGTTGAAGAAAACTGTCATCAATCTCTAGACGGTAGATAGTAAACAGGAGTCTACTTCAACCAGGTCACTCAAGCTGTTGATTTCAGTTATCGTTTGGGGAAATTTTGGGTTTTCCCCAACCTGCCCCCAAGCGATTCTGGGAGCATCTAGTTCACCAAGAAAGGGCATGATGTAAAGCATGGCATCTGCGATAGCTTGACGACCAAGGGTGGCACTTGCTCACTAAACAGTGCTAATGGAATCATCTCGGCTGTTAGATACCAGAGATGCCGTTCATTGTTCGGAAATGCAGACTGTTTAACTGGTTTTTTTGACAATTCATATTGCAGCAAGCGTTTGTAAAGTTGCAAATCATTCCATGGTGCATCAACAGACTTCATGTAGGTGAGCCCCCAAAACACCATACACATGAGTGACAAAAGTAGCAAAAAGCACGAAAATTTGGAGACTTGATGGTGAGTAGCAATAGTACCTCGTAGCAGTTCAGCAATGTGTTTTTCACTCAGTGCTATGTTCAAGCAGTACACCAATTTGGCTAGCCATCTTGCCTTGTAAAGTGCACCTGGACGGCGGAAAGGCACCTCACTATCTGAAGCATTAAGGTACACCATGGAAAGCTCACAGAATTCACGGTAGTTATCTCGCTGAAATTCTACAACATTTGTGGCACATTCTACCATTTCAGCTTTCATTGGAGCTAACATCTCCTTTTCCACTGCACTGTGATGATCTGGGCAAAATAAGAGTGCTTCTGTTGAAGTATGTGGCAGTGAATGCCAGTTGCTACGAAGTCGGGTAAATAAGGACATGTCTGGTGACTTTGATGCTTCAATCTTCAAGTCTTCAAAGACATGTGAGAGTATCACTTCACCAACATGATGGCGACAGGCAGACCATAGGAGTGGTCGCTGTAATGCATCCTGGATAGCAATGCAAGCTGCTGTAAGGTGGCCTGTGTTTGAACTTGTTGTGTCAAAAGTCATGTTGACAATTCTGTCTGTGCAGTGCCACTCAGCCATGAGTTTCATTGTAAGGTCTGCAATGATTTTCCCTGCTGATTTGTTGGTTGCCTTCTTATGGCTTGGAACCCCAAGTAGCTTGGTGTGTGTAGCATTACCAACAAGTACTGTCAGACGCTCTTCAGTCACACGATGGTTTGTAAGTGTTGGAGTTAACTTGCTGTCCCAGTGCAACATGCACAGCTTGGGAGGTGTCCAGTCATCATGAATTCTTGTTGCAATATCACCAACAACCTTACGCCTTGCTCGATCTGCTGTTGCATATGACATCGCAACCTGAGAGAGCTCACCTCCAGATTCAACTATCACTGCTTGTGTGTATGCAGCTTGCTGCATTGGTGTCATCTTCAGTCTCGTTGCTAGTGACACAATATTTGGTCTACTAAGCAAGTCAAGTGGAACAAAAGTGACGAAATTACGTCAAATTTAAAAATTACGAAATTTAACATTGCGGAAGGACCTCTAAATATTCTTCAATTGTGAACATTTTTAAACAAGAGCTTTTTTTCATCAAGTAGAACAAAATGAAATACCAGACAGGTCAATTTTAGAACTTTAATTTTTTTGATGCACCCTAGTACCCACTCAAATCAATGAGTTATTGGAAGAAGGGGATATCCCCGTGCATAAATTATGGGATCTAGAAACTATCAGTATCATACCTGAACAGTTATCTAAAGAGGATCAAAATACTCTAGATCACTATGATCACACTGTCAATTATGTAAATGGTAAATATGAAGTAGGTCTACCTTGGCAAATAGATGCCCCTGTGTTACCTTCCAATTATCAGATAGTTAAGAGCCAATGAAATAGTTCAATAAGAAAACTGAAGAAAAATCTGTCTAAATTGGAGTGCTATGATAAGATAATTCAAGATCAATTAAAGGATGACTTTATCGAAAAACTGGACGGAGCAGTAAATCATAATATAGGACATTATTTACCCCATCATGCAGAGGCCAAAGATTCATCAACCACCCCCATCAGAATAGTTTTCAATTGTAGTTTCAAAACTAAACAAGATGCTAGCTTAAATGACTGCCTTCAGACAAGACCGAATCTCTTGTCCAATCTAGGAGATGTCCTAGTAAAATTCAGAACAGATAAATTCGCCTATATTGGCTGATATATCTAAGGCTTTCCTAAGATTAGGTCTAAGGGAAGACGACAGAAATTTCACAAAATTCCTATGGCCTGAAATATATAGTCTCAGGAAGATAGCCCCTTAGCCACATATAGGTTTAAGTCAGTTCTGTTTGATTCTTGCTCAAGCCCTTTTTTGTTAAATAAAACATTACAGTACCATTTTAAGGGTTTTGATAGCCCAGAATTAGGAAGGAACTTCTATATGGATAATTTGCAGGGGACGATAAATTCAGAGGAAGAACTAATACAAATTTATATCCTGGCTAATAAAGAGTGCAGGAAGGCCAGCCTCCCCTTACAGAGTTGGAATACTAATTCTCCAAGGCTAGAAGGGATAATCAGGAAGGATTTCCTTAATTATACGCCACCAGAGGTCCAATCAGTGTTAGGATTATGGTGGAATGTAAATACTGATGAACTAAGATTAAAGTGTCAAGATTTTTCTGATGTAGTCCTAACAAGAGAACACTCTTAGTCAGGTCAGCCAAGTATTTGACCCCTTGGGCATGTGAGCCAATAACTATAAGAGGGTAAATGTCTAATACAAAAGGCCTGGGGAGAACACCTCGATTGGGATACCCCCCTTGATGCGAAATATACAACAGAATGGGAGACTATAAAATCTGAGTTCAATAAGATAAATGAAGTTCACATAAGTAGGAGAATAAATACTGATGGGCGACAACCCCAGCAACTACACCTATTTTGTGATGCTTCAAAAAGTGCATACGGTGCAGTAGCTTATCTTAAAGCAAGAGAGGAATGTAATTTAATTATGTCTAAGGCTCGGGTTGCCCCAATTAAGCCTAGAACATTGCCTCAAATGGAGCTGACTGCATTAGAATTAGGCACTAAATTAGCACAATATCTAAGTAATTTATTACAAATTGGTGAGGTATATATGTGGACCGATAGTGAAATTTGCCTACACTGGTTAGTGAAACATAACACAAAAATCCTTTGTAAGGAATCGTGTTGGTAAGATAAATGTTTAGTTCCACATTTCACTATAATCATGTTGCTAACCAAGGAAAACCCAGCTGATATTTTGTCCAGAGGAACAACTATCTTCAAACTAAATACAGGATTATGGTTTAAAGGTCCTACCTGGCTGAAAAATAATAATGAATGGCCTAATCAAAAGGTCTATAGTAAGTCAGACATATCAGAAGATATAATTATGGAACCTATATTGATCCCAGATCCTGTTATGGATATAAAAAGGTTTTCCTTATTTAGCAAACTATTAAAGCTTACTAAATTGATCTTCAAATTCATAAAGAGGGATAGTTCTGATCCCTTGAAGTTTTGGGTTAGAACAATACAAAAGCAGGAATTTCCTGAGGAATATCAGCTCTTAGCCTCGGCCAGCCCCCGTAGGAACAAACTTATCAAATCATTAGGTCTGTACCTAAATTATGAGGGCATCATTAGGTGTCGAGGAAGAATTTGGAATGCTGATCTTCCCGATAAAACCTGCAATCCCATGCTAATTCCCAAACGTCATCATCTTACTAAATTGCTAGTGGATGAATCTCATGGGAACTCGTTACATGGCTGACACATTAGCCTATCTCAGGAGGGAATTTTGGATACCGCAGGGTAGACAGGCAGTTAAATACTACCTCAAATCTTGTATCAAATGCAAGAGATATGAGGAAAGACTGATCACCTATCCCGGGCCCCCTGAACTCCCCATGGATCGAGTACAATTATTAAAACCATTTGAGGTAGCTGGTGTCGACTATACTGGGGCAATAATAATTACAGGAGATAATGCTCCCCCCAAGAAAGTATATGTCTGCTTATTCACTTGCACCTCTACAAGGGCTGTTCATTTAGAAATAGCTGATGATTTAAGTGCCGAAACCTTTATTCAAGTGTTCCGGCGGTTTGTGGCTCGGCGGTCGTGTCCTCGGCGATTGATTAGCGATAATGCTACTAACTTCGTAGGAGCCTCCCCCATATTGTTAGAAATATTAAATCATCCATCAGTCCAAAAATCTCTAGAGTTAAGGAAATGCTCATGGACCTTTACTACCCCTAGAGCTCCTTGGCAAAATGGTTTCACAGAGAGAATGATTGACATAGTTAAGTCAAGTCTTAGGAAAACTCTCCACAAGACAAAGATAGGACTGGAAGACCTGAAAACCATAGTGACTGAGATTGAGACCCGTGTCAATAACCGACCCTTAACCTACTTAGATTAGATCAGTAAATATAGAAGCTCCTACTCCCTCACATTTAATTTATGGGAGAAGACTGGAACCCTTTCCTTAATAAACAGGAAGATTACAATCCACATAATGCCGGCCAATCTCCGGAAGGTTATCTACTTAGAATTTTAAGTCATGGATACGCTTGGAGTGCAATTATTTACTGAGTCTAAGGAAAGTTTTATGGGGCCCAGCCAGAAATCAAAGTCCATCAAGTAGAATTAGTATCCTTCGGGAATATGCTCGTTCGCATGGCCTCTAGAAAATAGCAATATTCATACTGAGAAAGGGATTGTGAGTCAGTGGATTATAGTGAGGGACGATGTGTGCGACGTAAAATTTTATTCCCTGAGTTAGCTGAAGAGGTAAGGGACTCTAAGTCTGCGTTGCAGCCAACTGGATTCCCGACTCGGAGGCAACTGCTTTAAGTGTAAACACTTGGGAAAGTTAAAGGGCGGTTTTTTTCCGACTAATTTGGGGAAAAAATTTAAAACCCAGGAAAGAAATTTAAATTTGCTCCCCCCCAAAGAAAAATTTTAAAATTGTTTCTTTGCTTATTCATTTTGCATTTAAGGGTGTTATTTAGTTTTTGTATTTAAGGTTAAATTTTTTTTTTGGGGGGCTGGCCCTTTTTAATCCATAAATTAAAATTCTAAACCCCCATATTGGAAAATTTTATCCCTTTTTAAAAATTTTAAAGGGTTTAGGGAAAAGCTTTTTGGACTTTATTTACTGAGTCTTGGGGAAAAGTTTTTAGGGGTCAAAGCCGGAAATCAAAGCCAAAAATAGGAGAAAGACCTGGGGGGATATTACCCTTTCCCATGGCCTCTAAAAATAGAAAAAGGCTCCTATTAAAATTTTTGGGGGTGGATTTTATGAGGGGAAACTTTTCCGGACAATAAATTTTTACCCCCCAAAATTCCCGGGAAGGGTTTAAAAAGACTTAAGTCTGGGCGTTGGAGGGCTAATTTTTTTCCCAAAAGGGAAAGTTTTTAAAAACCAAACGGAAAAATAAAGGGTTCAAATAAATAAGAACCTTTTTTTTTTTTCGCCCGGCCTTCAGTTTTGGGAATTTTTTCCATAAACAGTTTAATCGGGAATGGTAGGGGGAAAAACGTTGAAAAAAAGGGAATATAAAAATTCCCCTTGAAAATATATTTTATGGGAATTGGGGAATAATTAAAGGCTTAAAATTAAAAATTTAAAATTTGGGGAAAATTTACCAAAACCCTTTTTCGGTTAAATTTTAAAAAATTCTAAGAAAATTTTTGGGGAACCCTCCCCGTAAGGGAAAGTAAAAAAAATTCCCCATGTATAATGTTAAAAGGGGTTTTAGTAAATTGGCTTTAAAAATTAAATAATGTATTCTTTTTTTTACCTAAATACCCCTATCAAAGTTTACCAATAAGACCTAAAAAAAGGAACAAGGTGGTAAAAAACCCCCACTGGCCCAGGTTTGGGGAAATTACCCTGGGCTTACCACCATAAAAGCCCATTACGGGGGGCACCCACAAATTTTACCACCAAAACGATCAACCCCCTAAAAAAAAAAGTTAAACAAAACCCATTCCGCGAGATAAAGTTCCTCGGGACACAGTTTTTAATTTTTTTGGGAAAAAAATTTTTTCCGAAATTTAAAACTAAATTTTTCAAATAAATATAAACAAATAAAAATTATATATTATTAATTATAAATATTATTTATTTTTTAATAAATATTAATAATTTTATAAAAATTATATATATAAGATAATAATATATTTTATATATTATATATATATATATAAAAATATATATATATATATAATATAATATATATATTTTATATATTTATCTATCTATATATTTATATCTCTCTCTTTTTTTATATATATTTTAAAATAATTTATATAATAATATAATATATATATATATATAATAAAATATTATAAATATTATAATATATATATATATATATATATATTAGAAATTGGTTTCCAAAATTATGAAGATTAAAAATTTTTTGTTTTTTAAAGTTCACCAAATTTAAGTCGGGTGCTGAGAAATGAGAAAGGAACCCCGCTTCTCTCCTCTTTTCCTTCTCTCTTCTCTCTCTCTCTTCCTCTCTCCTCTCTCTTCTCCTCTCTCCCCTCCCCCCTCTCTCTCCCTCTCCTCTCTCTCTCCTCTTCCTTCTCTCTCTCTTCTCTCTCTCTCCTCTCTCTCTCTTCTCTCCTCTCCTCTCCTCTCTCTCTCTCTCCTCTCTCCCCCCTTCTCTCTCCTCTCCTCTCTCTCTCTCTCTCTCGCCTCCTCTTTCTCTCCTCTCTCTCCCTACTTCTCCTTTCCCTCACTACCTCTTCCCTCCCCCCCCCCTCTATTCATCCACCTCCTCTCCTCCCCAACATCAATCCTTCTGACCTATTTTTTTCCTCTGCTCCCTCCCCCTCCCACCCCACCATCCCTCCCCTCCCCACCCTTTCTCTACCCCCCCCCTTCCTCCCTCTCTCCCCCCCTTCCATCTCCTCACGGCTCTTGACCGGTGGAGAAAAAAAAAGCAAGTTCTGCGCAAAAACTATTATAGCACCACCCTCATTATATTATTTTCACAACTCTACCTCACTACTATAAAAAAATATCCATAATCTCACAAGCTACATAGCCAAAAAAAAAACTATATTAAAAATATCTAGATTAAAAAGGGCTACACAGTCATGCTAAAAATCCCCCAACATTATTTCAATTTTTCTAACATTTACTTATACAGGACTTTCCCTCGACTTGTAGTGAAGGTTCTGGCCATAATGAAAAAAAAGAAACTGCTTATGTTTTTTTATGTTATCAAATAAAAATGATTTTTTTTTATATCTCTGCATCCTTGGAGTGGCTGGCTCAAGAGGGGTTTCGCATTCTCCACGATTTTGTGCGTAATAACATGAGTTTAAAAAAACCCCTACTGATCGCCCTAATGATGATAAAATAGTAATAGACATGAATAACATAAAATTATGCTACAACTTTTTTTCGGTCTAGTTAATACAAATAATTTATGAGCTTTTAAAATGAGGGTTAAAGAAATTCTTTGCAAGGCAAATAGTCAGCTTACAGACATGAAAAATAATATAATTATTATTTATATTTGGTTCGATTGGGAAATTTAATGGAAATCAGACGTTCTGACAGGGAAGTTCGATTCCAACCCGTTTTCCCCTTAAGGGGGTCTTAAAAATCAATTTATCATAATAAAACAAAAAAGGGTTGCCTTTAAATTAAATAGTATCTTCGTATCATCTAGTTTGCCGCTCATCTTTCACAATGCTGCGTTAGTACTGCCCTAGCCTAGAGGGGAAACAGGCGGGGACAAGACGGGGATTTATTGATATTGAATTGATATTTATATTGCTTAAACCCTATTTTTTATAAATGACTTTAAAAAATTTTTTTCATAGGCACAATTGTCCCCCCCCGTGGGGTAGTGGCTAGCGTGCCTGGGACGAAACTGCGGGCCCTGGTTCGAATCCGGGCAGGGCAAGTGGGGATGAGCCCCAAAAGCTGTTCTTCCTCCCTTTTGGGGGTTTATAATGGGTACCTGGGGAATCTGGGAAGGGCTGTGGTAAACCGGGTGTCACTACCCTTATCCCGGGGTAACGGGTTTCACCCACCCAGGCTCAAAGGGCTAATGCCCGGGATAGCACCGAGGGCCCCGCAGCATAGGTATTCCCCCATCTTTACCTTACTTTTTACAATCTGTGAGCAATCTCTGACAAAAAAAGTAAAACTTTAGTTATTATACATACCATACAGGTAATGGGTTAAATGATAAACATAGGTTATGTATGAATTGCCCGTTTTCCAGTTTAGAAATATTTTTTTTTGATTTTTTTTATATTAATGTAGTGTAAGTGGACATTGAATTGTGGTTTTTAGAGTGAGTTTCATATCTAGGTCCGAATATACTATTGGAAAAAGAGTAATGCGTTACTGTGGAAAAAAGAGTAAGATCTAAAAATTACGGTTTTCCTAGCCATAGCAACTCTGGGGCTGGATGTTCGAACGTTCGTACTTTCCGCCTCTAAGATTATCTTAGAGTGTTCATAGCGGCCATCTTAGATCTTGGGCTACGAAAAACCACAAAAAATGTATTTTCAAAGGATCGTCCGAATGTTCTTAGCTCACGATGATGCGACCTTAAACTCGGTCCGTTCCGTTCCGACCATGGGAAATGGAACTCAGCTGACTGTCGCTTGGCCAATCAGAGGAAATTTCATCAACCTTTGAGATTGTTTAGCCAATCATAATGCAGTTAGAATGTAAACAAATAGCATGCCTCCCCAAGGGGAGTCCCTTACTGGGGAGGGGACCATAAATATCCCCAGGTCGGACCACTCAAAGATGTCGACCCGAGGTGTCTTGATACTTCTTCTAGCCTTCTCTCCTTAAACTTCTGAAAACTTTTCGCGGCCTTAGATCTAACTTTCTCTCTGTCGAACTCATCTTTCCTCCTCTAAACCTCATCTTCTTTTCCTCACCGAAACTCAATTGGCTGTGGCACTGACAGCAGGCCTTTTTTCTGTCTCCTCTTACTGTCTCTATTCTCATTTTAATCCAAAGCTGGCTGTTGCGTATTGTGCGCAATACATCATTTTGCTCTCGTGCCCACGCCCTTGAATCTTCCGAATTTTCTACCATCTGGCTTCGACTTCAATTTTCACTCTCTTACTAAATTTATCTGTGCTGTATATCTCTCACCTACTCTTCTGACTATGAAAAATTCTTCGCTATTTAACATCAAAAGTGGAGCACATCTCATCTCATTTTTTTTTAGCTGAAATTTCCATTCTTGGGGACTTCAATGTTCACCACCCAGCTTTGGCTATCATCTTCTTTAACTGACCAACCTGGTGAAAGCCTACAACTTTTCTATCCTCCAAGACCTAGAGCAGCTGGTGCAGCACCCTACCCGTATTCCTGACCGCCTTGGAGACACGCCCAACACTTTTTTGATCTTTTCCTAACTACTAACACTTCTGCTTACTCTGTGAAACTATTCTCTTCCGTTGGGTTCCTCCGATCACAATCTTTTTTTCTGTAACCTGTCCTATCGCTCCGGTACCGTCTCGGGACCCACCTAAGCGGAGGTGCTTCTGGCCACTTCAACTCAGGCTAAGTGGGAAGACCTAAGGCAGTACTACTCTGTTTTTTTCCAGGGAATGATTACTGCTACCATGTCAAAGACCCCCCTTTTCTTTGGGGAGAGCGCATAACTGAGGTCATAGCCCTCTGGCATGGAGGCGTACATTCCACATACTTTCCTCTTCCTAAAGCCCGTCAACCTTGGTTTACTCTGCTTGTTCTCATGCTGTCCGAGATAGAGAGGTGGCTCACAAACGGTACCGTAAGCATCCATCTCCTGAAACTCATGCCCTTTATTTTTTCTGCCCGTAAGCATGCCAAATCTTTACTTCAACTTACCAAAAACTCTTTCATTCTAGAAAATGTCAAATCTTTCTGAATAATTTTTCCTCTCGTGACTTCTGGCATCTAGCTAATAACGTCTCTAAAAATTTTTTTCTTCTTCATCTTTCCCTCCTATGCTTCACCCAGAGGGGCTCCACAGCTGTCTCATCTACTTCTAAAGCTGAACTCTTCCCTCAAACCTTTGCTAAAAATTCCACTCTGGCTGATAAAGGGCTTGTTCCTCCTTCTCCTCCACCTCTGACTATATTATGCCTGTCATTAAGATCCTTCGGAATGATGTTTTCTTTGCCCTTTCTGGCCTAATCCTCGGAAGCTTACGGTCCTGACGGAGTCCCTCCTATTGTTCTCAAAACTGTGCTTCTGTCTTGCACCTTGCCTGGTCAAACTTTTCCGTCTTTGTCTATCTACTTCCACCTTTCCTTCTTGCTGGAAGTTTGCTCACATCCAACCTGTTCCTAAGAAGGGTGACCGTTCTAATCCTTCAAACTAACGTCCTATACTTTGACTTCCTCCTTTCTAAATTTTTGAATCTATACTTAATAAGAAATTCTTTAAGCATCTATCTGCTCACAATCAATCCGTACTCACAAGTACGGTTTCCCGTAAAGGGCGATCTACTGGCGATCTTCTAGCTTTCCTAACTGAATCTTGGTCATCCTCCTTTAGGGGTTTCGGTGAAACTTTTGCTGTTGCCCTTGCATATCAAAGCTTTTGATAGAGTCCGGCACAAATCTTTAATTTCCAAACTACCCTCATTCGGTTTCTATCCTTCTCTCTGTACCTTCATTTTAAGTTTCCTTTAAAACCGTTTCTATTGCAGCTACTGTAGACGGACATTGTTTTACTCCTAAATCTATCATAGTGGTGTTCCCCAGGGTTCTGTCCATCACCCACTCTCTTTCTATTTTTTATTAATGTCTTCTAAGTCTAACTCAAAGCCCTATTCACCCCCTTTCGCTGATTATTTTACCCTGCATTTTTCAACGTCGTTTATTTTGACGTCCAACTCAACAGGAATTAAGTGATTCACGGAGAGATGCCACCGAGCGCCTAACTTCTGATCTTTCTATAATTTCTGATTGGGGGAAAGCAAACCTTGTTTTGTTCAATGTCCCCAAAAACCCAATTTCCCTTTACCTATCTACTCGACAAACCTACCAGATAAATATCCCCTCTTCTTCAATGACACTCAAATGTCCCCCTTCTTCTACAATGAAAATTCTAGGACTATCCTTTACTAAAAATCTGAACTGGAAATCTCACATCTCATCTCTTGCTAAAAACAGCTTCTAAGAAGTTAAGTGTGCTGTGCGTCTGCGTCCTTTTTTTTCTCCCTCCCAATTGCTTGCTCTCTACAGGGGCCTTATCCGCCCATTATTGAGTATGTCTCACATGTTTGGGGAGGATCCACTCATACAGCTTTCCTAAACAGGGTTAGTCAAAAACTTTTCGTCTCATCAACTCCTCTCCTCTGAATGACTGTCTTCAATCCCTAAATCACCGCCGCAATGTTGCTTCTCTTGCAATCTTCTACCGTTATTTTCATGCTCACTGCTCTTCTGAACTTGCTAACTGCATGCCTCCCCCCTCCCGCGGCCTCGCTGCACAGACTTTCTACTCATTCTCATCCCTATTCTGTCCATCTTCCTAATCAAAAGTTATCAGATCTTTACTCTTTCATCCCTTTCACTGGTAAACTCTGGAACTCTCTTCCTGTTTCTATTTTTTTTTCCACTTTCCTATGACTTAAATCTTTTCAAAAGAAGAGTAACAAGACACCTCCCGAACTAAATTGGCCTACCCCTCTTTTTTTTATTTTATTCCTCTTACTGGGCTTCTTTATAGGGACTGGCAACTAAGCGAGCTTTGGGTTTTCCCATTTTTGGGTTTTGCCCTTGGCCAGTTCCCCTTTTGATGTATAAAAAAAAATAAAAAAAAGGGAAATATCTGAAGACTGAAGACGTATGCTACTATATAACATCCTGGCGCGTCCCCACACAACAAATTACAAACTTATAACCTCAATATTTAACCCCGAACTGGTAAAATTATATTTCTTTTTCCCGCCCTTAGGTCTCCTAGGAGGTTATTGGGAGGGTTAGATAAGGGTTTTAATGAGGTTAGGATAGTATTATTTTTTGGGGGTCATTTAGGACTTTAGTGGGGTAGGGGATGTTAAAGGGTTTTAAATCTCCCACTTTATAATTTCGTTTTAGAGGTGTCTGAAGGGATTTGTGGGAAAGGGCTGGAGAGAAAAAAACACTAATAAGGGGGGAAAAAGGGTTATAATTTTACCATTATTTGCCAGCGCGAATAATTATATATGAATTGAATTATTAAAAGCTGCCACTTACACCCAATTAGTAAAATTTCGGTAGGGGGTTTTTTAACGATTTCGGGGGCCCAAAACTTGTTTTCCTGAATCGTTTTAATCGTATTGAATGAATATGGCATCGTTTTGTCTGATTTTTTTTTTTTTTTGTATGGGAGGAGTATCCCCCCAAAAAACCTTGCACCGTTTCGCCTGCCATATTATTGATAATTTTTTTTCTTTTTTGATATCATGCATTAAAACCCAAACCCCACCTCTAACCTAATCAACCCCTAGTCTTTTTTAACCTAATTAGACCCCCTAAACCAAAAACCCACCTCTAACCTAAATAACCAAATCTGTTTTAAACCTAACTTAAACCCTTTTTAGGGCTGAAAAAACGGAATTTTTCGGTAGTACTACTGTAACGCCATTATTTATCAATTGTATCCTGGGAAATGGGGTTCAAAATCTCAAAGAAGAAAATTACACGATAAATTGGTAAAAAATCCTAGGACTTTTGAAGCCCCCTCCCAATCAAACCCCCCCATTTTAGGGTGGGTATTTTTAAAGGGTACATTATCCAAGTATAACAATACCTGGAACTGTCACCGATGAAATTTCCCCCGACGTCCCTTTTTTTTTTCGTCGGCGAGGTTCCTTTTTACCGTTTTTTCTGAATTCGGGGTTTGAAACCAGCATAGCCTAAACGGGGTTTGGGTTTGGGTTTGGGTTTGGCCCAGTTGACTATATGTCTAGGTTAGGTTAGTGATTAGCGGGGGTGATTCCCCCCCATCAGCCCCAAAAATAATACCGACTTGACAATTACAGTGAGGGGTTTGGTTGAAATGAAAGCTGCTTTCTAGTGATTTTTATGTGTTTAAAACCCCACAATTTCAGTGGTCGTAAAAATTGCTAGAATAACATTCACTACCCCAGCTTCCTTTGAACCCCATCATTAATCTTTTGGCTTTACTCACAACCATTTTTAAAAGGTTGAGTAAGTATACCTACCCCCCTTTTTCGCATCCTTGCCCACCAATAAAAAAAAATTCCTTTATCCCTACATATCTTTTAGGAATATGAGTTCAACCAATTCCCTTTTGACCAATACTCAAAACCCATTAAAGGGTACTCTTCTCAACTTTCTTGCCCACCAATCACACATTCCTTTTCCTCTAATACTCTTTTAGGTAAAATGGTTTAAACCAAATACCCCCTTTTTGACCATATCTTCTGACATAACGGGGGGGCGTAGCCCCCCAAAACCCCCTGCTAGTTAACTAACCCCAACCCGGGCTTTGAACGTAACCTATCTTCCGGGGGGGGGGGGGTTTCCCCCCCCCCCCCACTTGGGGGGGGGGGGGACCCCTAAAAATGTGTTATTTTTCTTTTCCGACAGCTTTTGTGTGGGTTAGAAATACTCCTTATAATAAAAAACGAACGTTCAGGATACTTAAAAACCCCCGATTTTTGTTTGTATTGTATTGGTCTAAAAATCACTTTACCTTTATGGATTTCACTTTTCCACCTACAGTACATTCATTCACGCACTATACACCGGTGCCGAATGTTCTTACTTTGCCTCTCCGTAGCATTGATGAGAGGAGGGTGCAGCAATTGTACACAAGTTGTTTCGTAAAACCCGAATTCTTAACCCTAAAAGTTTTTCGTACCCAGTTTGATTCTAACCCAAAAGTTTTTGTAGTCTATATGAAATAAAAGTCGTTTGTACCTCGCTCAGAGTTAATTGATGACAGAGTTAGAAACGACACCCAGGGATGTCGAAAAAAATTAAAAACAGTGTAAAAAAATAACAAAACCTGGGTACGAAATAACTTGTGTACGAAAATCCCCGTATTTCTAGTCCTTTCCCTCCCCTAAAAACACAATGAAGGTTTCCCAGTTTATCTGCCGTTCCCGCACTAATTTTTTTTATAATCTGCTTCCTATCCATTTCATACAACCCTTGGTACCACCCTTTTAACGTTCGTTCCCAATTACTTTTTTCATTGGGCCCCTCACATTCCCCCTACGCGTCTTTTTCCAACCAAAAAACAAAATCAACATGAAATAAACACTAAAAAACAAACTTTATATGGCTTGATATTTTAAAAAAACCTTCATCTGCGCCCTACGAAAAGTGTGCGAGTGTCTTCAGCAACCTTAGCACATGAACAAATATGTTGGAAAAACAAACAAATATGGCGGGTGGATGTTCGCAAAGATTTTGAAAATATCTCTAAACGCGTTACGAACGTTCCAAGATCAATCTAAGTGCAAAGATGACTTAGAGACGCGTTACAAGTTCAACATCCGGCCCCCGGATCCCGCGTCCACTGGACAAAAATCCACCATCCATCCGGATCTTGGACGGTGGTTACCATACTCCCGATGGGATCTCATCTCGATGTTTTTCATTACTGTCCCACACAGGCCAAAACAAATCTTCCTGTGCCTAATTTTCTCCAAGAGAGAAAGAATGACTTTAGGGGGAAAGTTCATAGTTTTTTAGGGGGCCTTTTTTCTTTTCGGCTGACGAAAACTTTCAAAAGCAGCAATCAATTAGTTCCCAAAAAAACAACAATTTAAAAAAAATTAAGCTTATGTTTTTGTTACAAATATGAAATTTAGTAAATTTTCGTTACGTTAACTATTAAAATTTAAAGAGTTGGACTCTTTTTTTAAATATTCACAAAAACTGTAAACTGTATAACATAGAGCCCAGTGACGAAAAGTTTTTCGTCATGGCGGGTTTCCCTGGACAGAATATATTTTCCTGCTGGATAACTTTCGGCCAGTTCACTGGATAGCCCCCCTAACCAGCTGGTCATTGAGCCAGAGCTGCTATTCTAGTGTAACCGTCCTTAAGAACAGGACGGGCAGTAAGTCTAAGTGCACGTCGCAAGCGCAATGAAGCTGCCAAATCTCGTATAAATAAAATACACATCTGACATAAGGCCGAAACGTATCGAAATGCCCCCCATTCGCAAGGGGAATACACAAACAAAAAATGGGAGGAAAAAACCCAAGGTGCCTTAGAAAAAAAGGAAATAAATCTAATTTATACAATATTGAATTTGGATACATTGAACCGCATGATTTGACTGACACACACACATACACACACATCGCTCCACACATACCAAATTTTCCGATAGCGAATATGCATTTAATTCCAGATGAGCGAATATAGAGAGAGAGACAAAAAAAATAGAGATAGAGAGATATAAGAAGTTATTGGGCAGAAAGACATCGTGCAGGGTAAAGAGAAGAAGCCGGGAGAGAGTTAGAGGACCAGGAGATATTCAGTGAGTGATAATAAATAAAGAGAGAGTTTAGGAGTAAAAAGAAAAAAAAAATTAGTAATAGAATTAAAAATATATTTATTTGGCAATTATCATAACATCAGGTTTAAATTTGCATACATAACCCGGTCATGACAGTCTCTAGAGGACCCTGAGAATATTTCTTGTAGCTGACTAAAAAAAAAATCTTTTAATACTATAACAATTAAGAAAACATGAAATATTCACAATATAAATAATACAGGATATATAATAAAACCATACCAAGAAATAGTATCACTAAACAATATACGACAGACCAAAGAAGAGCAGAAAAATAAGTTAGAAATGTAGATAAACAGAATATATTTTATAATCTAATACATAAACCTAATAAAACACACAAAGAAGAAAAAACTCAAATAATCATCGAGAGAGATTTTTTTTTGAACGAGAACAGATCTGAATCTATCGAGAGAGGGCACAAGCAGAGAGAGAGAGAGAGAGAGAGAGAGAGAGAGCGAGAGAGAGAGAGAGAGAGAGAGGAGGAAGAGAGGAGAGAGAGAGAGAAGAGAGAGAGAGAGAGAGCGAGAGAGAGGAGAGAGAGAGAGAGAAGAGAGAGAGAGAGAAGAGAGAGAGAGAGAGAGAGAGAAGAGAGAGAGAGAGAGAGAGAGAGAGAGAGAGAAGAGAGAGAGAGAGAGAGAGAGAGAGAGAGAGAGAGAGAGAGAGAGAGAGAGAGAGAGAGAGAGAGAGAAGAGAGAGAGAGAGAGAGAGAGGACGCTGTAATAGTCATGTAGGGGGTGACATCCTGCTGTGGGTGGCGAGGACTGTCAGGAGGGAGAGATTGTCAACCTACCATCGCCACCAACATGTGCAGCAAGGGACGTGGAAGCTTGAGTAGTTAAAATGAAGTTTTCGCTATCCTTAAGACCCACAGGTTCAGGTTCTTCTAACGTGTGAGTGAATACTTAAAGTAATCGTCCAGACCATTTCATCATTCCTGATTTAATGCAATCAAATCATAGCCATTAACGAGTATATCAACAATACGTCGTCACTTTTTGTATCCAGTCAGCCGTTTTTAAATAATCCGCAATCAAAATCTGCAAATATCCCGTTTTTCAAAACGCTCTCAAGGTTTGCAGACGCTCAGGCTCAGGCTCAGGCTATATGCCACATGCATGCATCCTTTATGGGTGCAGCAAGACAGCTGTGCCTTTCGAGAAAAGTTTGCACACGGAAAGGAGTGGCGTGTGTAGGGTGATACACGCCTATAGTGTGTTGGGGCGAGCAGTTGTGTTGAGAAACGGTGTGTAGTGAGGGTACACATCGGGTGAAAGACTGGGTGAGAGTGTGCAGCGCGACTAGTCGCCTACCCAGTGTGTGGGGTTGGGACGACGAGTGTGAGGTGAGCCTGTGTACACGGGTGTGCTGGAAAAGGGCGGCGCCCCCCCGTAAGACAGTGACTCAGTCCACACCATACCAGACCAGGTGCCCTGTTAGAAGGGACGCCAGGACTGGCAGAAAGCGGTGGACCACCACGACTGTGAGGCTTGCCTCTTAACAAGACCAAGTAAACCAATAAACCATTTTGTGGAGTGGGCGTGCCCTGTGGTGAGAGACCCTGTGGTGGTGTGGCTGTCACACTTCTGCCTTCCCACCCGCATATTTCCAACTCTATGCTGTAGTTAATGCTAGTATGTGGTTTCCGAGTAATGACGTTTGACTGTAGCTCCAAAACTAACCATAGGATTTTCTCGAAAGTACCTTCCTTGTGATTCACACACACACATGGTTTAACCTTATTTACCAATCCATGTTTTGGAGAAGTGCCAGGTCCTCCTGCTGAACCTCAGGCTCTGCTAACACCTGTTAATCCACCTCGTACTCGGGCTCAAACATATAGGATCCCATGACAATCTGAGGTTCGTTTTCCTCATAGTATACACGACCAGCGTCATTTCTTTCGGTGTCAGATTGAGCATCGTACTCTAAATCTGTCACAGCGACAGATTCACTGTCTGACTCCGAAGTACAATCGCTCATCATAACAATTGCCGACAGGTGTCAGACAGAGTGTCTGCGGACGTCCCTGTTCTGACGTCATCAATAACAGTCGTAGCCCTGTTGGAGGGAAGATTTTTTTTTCGCGCGCTTTTTACAAAAGTCGTGTTTTTACGGAAATAAGGCCTGTAAATAAATTATTTTTGGTGGATTAGGTGTTTTGAATGTACATTCAACATAATTCGGCAAAAAAAAAAAGGGTCTGGACGATTACTTTTAAGGTATTTTGTGATATCATTCCTATCTTTGGTTAAGTCGTGGGGTCATGCGAAGTACTGGAGGAAGGGGTAACGTGGACTGGTGTAAATTATTTTTTTAAAGTTGGAAGTAAGAAGTGTCGCCATAAATCTACGCCATCATCTGTAAGTACACCGGCACCGGCAATGACATATTATTTAATAATGCCCCGTCTCCTGCCTACATAAGCATGAGGACAGACGTGGAGTTTGACTTAAAGGAAATGTGGCAAAGAAATGGAAGCGAGTACTTATAGAGCAGCAGCCAGGGGCCTTCAGCCTAGATGAGAAGGATACCAATATTGGAATATGTGGACATTTCAGGTGTAGCGTGGGATGTTTTGAAATGGCCGTCTGCCGGGTAGGGTTTGGGGCGTTTTGAAAATTTTCCCTGGGGGGCCCCTTAAATGTTGGCCCTGTTTTCGAAACTTTTTTTTTTACGACCCCGTCGGGTGACCACCCCAAAACCCCACTTTACTGAAGTTCCCCGGGGGTAAAATGATCCTTTAAAACGCTTTTTGGGTCCTTGGCCCGGCCGGGCTTTTCCCTTTTCCCCCTTTTTTGGGATTGGTCAAAACCCAAAAATTTTTAAAACAAGTTCCTAAAAGCCCTTGTTTGGAGGGAATAATTTTTTTTTTTTTGGGGTTTTTCGCGGGGGGGCCTTTTTTTTTTTAAAAAAAAAAAAAAAAAAAAAAAAAAAAAAAAAAAAAAAAAAAAAAAAAAGGGGGGGGGGGGGGGGGGGGGGGGGGGGGGGGGGGGGGGCCCGGTGTTTTTTTAAAAATGGTTTGCCTAAACATAGGGAAGGGTGGTTTGATTAAAAATGGGAAAAAAAAGGAGTTTTTGGACGGGGGGGGTACTTTTAAAAAATCCTTGGAAATATCATTTCATTTGAAAGGGGGGGGGTTTTTAAAGGGCCCGTCTGGGGAGGGTTTTGGGGGAAATTATTTAGGGGAAAAAATTTAAAAAAACCCCTTTTTTCCTGAGAAGGCCCCGGCCCCAAAACAAATTAAATTGGCCCCCGGTCCCTGTTTTAACTAGAAATAAGGCATTTGGTTTTTTAAAATTTTTTGACTGGCCCCCCAGTTCTTGACCCCACCCCACCCCCCCTTTGATGAAGTTACCCTTCCCGAATGTGTTAAACGGGGGGGCGCTGCTCCTGGTGGCTGGGGGCCAAAATTTTTTTTTCGCTTGTAGTTTGAGGTACCCCCCACCCCCCTTCGGTGTGCCCCCACCCCCCCCTCCCCTGTTGGGGCCCTGGGGCCCCAAAAGGCCCCTTTTTGGGCTAGCATAGTTTTTGGAACCCCTCCCAAACTTTTAGGGAAGAAATCCCCCGGTAAAGCCCATGCCCGACAAAACCCGCTTTTTTGCCCCGACCAAAAAAAAAGGGCCAAATTTTGGTAGCAAAATTTGAAATCCCTTGGACATTTTAATGAATGATAATTCCCCAAAGTAGGAATCCCCATCCAGACAAATTTCCCTAAATGGTCCAAAGAACCCCTTAAAAGTGACCCCCACGACCCCCCACTCATCTAGGAAACAAAACTTTGAAGATACCAAGGAAAAACCAACTTAAATTTGAATAAATACATTCCCAGAGTAGGAAAGACCCATGCCAGACAAATATTCTTCGCGATGGTCCACCAAAGCCCTTACAAAATGGGTTTTAAAAACATGTTTTTGACACCATTCAATTTAAAAATGCTTATTTGAAAGGGTTTTTCCGGGGGTGCAGTTTTACCAAAATGTCTAAATTCCGAAACTAAACAGCAAAAAATTTAAAAATAAGCGAAATTTCAACTAAAAAACTAAAATAGACAAACTTGCAAACATACAATGACAAATACATAAAAATCCGTACAATAAAATGTTAAACTGATTTGATGTTGTTGTAAGTGATTAAAACCCCATAAAAAAATGGTAGCAATAAATCCCATTTAAAAAACAGTAGGCCCCCTTGGGAACAAGGACATTAGGCCTAGGTATGGGGTGGGGGTAACCCGAGTTTTTGTTTCCCACCCTTTAGAACTAAAGGTAGTGGTAAAGGGTATAAAAAATAAATATATGTCTTGCAGCTTAAAAACCCCAAAAAAAATTAGATTTTTGTTTGGACTGGCGCTAACTACTCTGACTTTTAAACCAAAAGGGAAAAACATGTTTAAACAACCAAATTCCCCACGGCATCTAAACCTTCCAAATGTATTTATAAAGTAAAGTTAAACGATAAAATTTTCAGGCTTTCATTTTGCAATTCCTCGGTGGCAAGCTTCCTTCGTTTTACTACTCATTACAATTTTTTTATTAGGTAATACTTTAAACATATTATAGATAAATTTAAAAGCAATTTTTTGTTTTGCAAAAAAGTGGGGGTCTTTTCCTTTTTTGCCCGCCACAAAAACTATTGAAACAAGGCTAATCTCTCCATGCGTTTTTTTTATCCGCGTTCCAAATGTGTGTTTTTTTTTTTATGAAGAAATGGAAAATAAAAATTTACAAAAAAGTAAACCTTTCAAAAATTTTTTCGCCAAAGTTTTTTTTAAGGAATCGAAGTGTTTAGAATGGGGAAAAAACGCCTAAAAAAGCCTAACCTATTGTTAAAAATATAAATAACCCTTGACTAGCTTAATTTAATATAGTCCCCTTTCCCAAAAAATTTTTCTACCAAAAAACCCTAACTAAACCCAAAACTTAATTAAATAACCAAACTTAACCTAAACATAACATACCCTTTTATTCCCTGTCATTACCCCCCCACGAATTGGGGGGGTTTTTTTCCCCCGATCTGTCTGTCTGTCTGTCTGTCTGTCTGTCTGTCGTCTGTTTTTGTTGTCTGTCTGTCTGTCTGTCTGTTTGTTAGTGTACGGGTTTCTCGAAAATTACAAAAAGATTTTGGGCCAAACTCGGGGTCCAAGTCATTTGGGATAAGGGAAACTGTTTTAATTTTTGGGTTAAACTATTTAAAATGTTGCCATGGCACCAATTGATGAAATATTCGGCCCCGGGGGTATGCGTCATACTGAGTGCTCTATATTAATAATTTAATATATATATATTTATATAATATATATTATAAATATATATATATAATATATATTATTATATATATATAATATATATATATAATATATAAATAATTATATATATATATATTAATTTTTTTTTTTTTTTTTTTACTTTTTTTTTTTTTTTACTTTTTTATATTTGGGGGGGGTTGGCTCTACTGCCCCACCCCGTAGTTTACTCTTGTTCTGTTTTTTAAAGTGAATTAAATAATTTCAGTACATCACCCTGTGAAGGTAATTTTGTGAATTTTTTAAATCTCTTTTGGGAATTTTAAAAATTCTGGTCAAAACATTTTTTTCGGATGAAAACTGTGGTTCCTAGTTTTACATACCCTCTTACTAATATTTATCTGGTGCTCTCCATGTTTTGCCATGTCTACATGATTTCGCGGGGGCGGAGCCCCACCCAATTTGAGGACAAGACAAGGATCATTTAAATTTTTAGACAACATTTTAGGGAAGGGGAAAATAAAGGCTATTTTCAATAATTTTTTTGGGATTGCCTTTTTTCATCGGGGGAAAACTACTTGTTATTTGCAGTTGTTTATGTGCGATATCTTATGGTTTTTGTCTAGATGATGGCGGGGGTCGTGGGGCTCACTTTAAGGCTTCTGGCGGACCAGCAGAGGAATTTTGTCGGTATGGGCTTCTTTCTCTGGGGGAAAGTATTTATTCAATCTAAATTGGTTCCATTGGTATCTTCAATGTTTGTGGTGCCTAATGGTGGCGGGGGGCGGGGGCTCACTTAAATTAAGGGCTTCTGGGGGGCACCTTGCAAAGAATATTTGTCTGGATGGTATTTCCTACTCTGGGGATTACTCATTTAAAAAGTTTTGGTTCCATTTGGTACTCAAGTTTTGTAGCCAATGGGGGCTTTTTTGGGGGCCCTTTTGGCGGGCCCCGCAAAAGGAAAATTTTCTGGGATGGGTCTTTCCACTTTGGGGGGTTACCCATGTAAAAATGGTTTTATTACTCATACTATGCTAGCCCGAGAGTTGGGCCCTTTGGCCCCCAGGGGGCCAAACACGGGCTAGCGGCATTTTCATTTTTCACCTGGGGATGTCTTTTCCAAATTAAATTGGTTTTTTGGTACCCCTTCTGTTTTCCGAAAAAAAGGCCCCTTTCCCCCTTTCCCCAAAACCTTCCCCGCCCATTCCTCCCCCCCCCCCTTGTCCCTCTCTTTTTTCCTTTTTTTCCTCTACTCCTCTATTTCAAAAACGAAAAGTTTTTTTTTTTCTTCTCTCCTTCTCTCTCTCTCTCTCTCTCCTCTCTCTCTCTCGCTCTCTCTCTCTCTCTCCTCTCTCTCTCTTTTCTCTCTCTCCTCTCTCCTTCTCTCTCCTCTCTCTTTTCTTTTCCCTCTCTCTCTCTTTTCTTCTCTCTCTCTCTCTCTTCCCCCTCTCCCCCCTCTCTCCTCTCTCTCCTCTCCTCTCCCCCTTTTCTCTCTCTCCTCTCTCTCTCTCTCTCTCTCTCTCTCTCTCTCTCTCTCTCTTCCCTTCTCTCTCTTCTCTCTCGTTCGTGTTCCTGCCCGTCACCGCACTCTGCCTGACATGAGAAGGTTTTGGTGACTTTGGTCGCGAAAAAGCGAGAGAACGAAGTAACATTCTAGCAGCTGATTATTATGTATTTACGATCGCCTCTCTGGGATATGAACTATACCACCATGGCTTTAAAAGATAAGCACCGTCCCCTCCCTCCCCCGCTTGAACATCCAGCCATATAAGTCAGTGTGTGTACTGACTTTCAACTTGGAAGCCGTGTGGATGTATTGGATAATATCAATGGAAAGATTAAGAGAAGAGAAACGGCTATAGGAATATTAGTCTTTTTATACTAGTGACGTTGAGGCTAATTCGAGAGAACTGAACTCGAAATGCCAGTGTTAGGCTTTTAAGTACAGTTTACTTACTTAAGGTAAGCGTGATGCAACCATGTAAGCGAGGTTGCTCAACCTGTAGGGGGGTGATTCCCATGCGATGCATCTTGACAGGCATGAGGATTGGTTCGCTGCCGCAGAAGGGTACACATCAATGAAATGTATACGGTGGTAGTGGTCTAAACGTGGTCGAGCGTTCCTTACGTATTAAATGTATTTTAAAGTGCCAAGAGATTCGAGTAGACAATATACTATTAACAACATATAATAATATATATATGTAACACTGTGAAGTTTATACAATAGAATGTCACACGGTTTCGTTAAGTAATGGTCATTGGATCTAGTTTCTAATAGACAGAACCCGAACAATTAATGTCTGACAATGTACGTACACACTCCTGTGTGTGAGTAACCACCACTATGACCTCACATGGGCGGGAACCCAGCAGCGGAGGTAGTATCGCCAGCAAGACCTGGGGGCGCATTTTCGAACACTATTAGAACCTCTTAGGGGACTAAAACTATCTTAGCCCGAGTTGGACAATTTTCGAAAACAATTCTCTCGCCTTGACAGCGCAGCGAGTGTAGGCTAAGGCATGGTTGGGGTCGCCTTAGCCCGCAATTTTCTCCGTCCCCCAACAATGTTATATTATTGGTTATATATTATATATTTTTAGACTATATATAGTACTAGCCGCAAGCCGCCTTCCGGGCGGCCTTTTTGCTAGCTCTGCGGAGGGCTATTGGGTTGGCCGTTGGCCCACCACCTGTTTGGGTGGGCCTTCGGCCCACCAAACACAGACTCCTCCAAATAGACCCATTCCCACCACCTCGGCCCACCAAACCAGACTCTCCAGATAGCCCTTTCTAACTTTCCTGAAATCATGGATGTAGAAATGTAATTATTAACGCCAACCCATTCACATCATAAGCCCCTTTCTAACTTTTCCTGAAAGCAAGCCGCCCTCCGGGCGGAACTTTTTGGCTAGCTTCCTGCGAGGGCTATTGGTGGGCCATTGCCCACCACCTGTGTTTGGGTCCTTGGCCCACCAAACACAGACTCTCCAATAGACCCATTACCCACCCCTCGGGTCCCCACCAAACAGACTCTCCAGGTAGCCCCTTCTACTTTCTGAAATGTATGTATTCCCCTCCCACCCAGTCACTCACCCTTACCCATCACCCCCCACCATTCACTCACCCATTACCCTCACCCCACACCCATTCACTCACAACCATTAACCCATCACCACACAACCCCCCATTCACTGCACACCATTACCCATCAACCCCCCACCTATACCATCACCCCATCACCGCCCCACCCATTCACACTCAACCCCATCACCGCCACACCCATTACCAATCACCCCAACCCATGTCACTCACCTATTACCCATCACCTAGTTCTCGCAAAAAAAAAAAGAACAAAGAAAAGTGATCGGATCATCTTCTAAGTAGGCTAAACCTTCCCCGGTCACTTGATTCCAAAACTGGTGACATATGATGGGATTCCGCCATAGGGGGTGGCACATATCGCGGACAGACAGACAGACAGACACACACACACCACAACACACTTTTCGCTATATTATTATAGATATGAGGCTGTACAATACACATATATAAATATATTATATCTTGTATTATATATATAATATATAGATATATATATATATAGATATATATATATATATTATATATATACTATATATATATATATATATTATATATATATATATATAGCCTATACAGTATAATAAAAACTATGGTGCCCCTTCTGTTTTTACACCCCTTGTTCGCCACTGTTAATCGGTGAGGTTAGTTAAATTTATAAGCTTCTTGGGTAGGCGGTGAGATTAGGTTAATGTTGAGATGGATCATTAGATGAGGTTAATGCTGAAAACCCTGTTTGTGGTGGGCTGGGTGGACTATAGATATGGTTTCTGTTTTTTTTGAGTGGACTAATATTGGTTTCTAGTTTGTGGGTTTCTATCCTAGCGGGGATATTATTTGATGAGGTATAACTTGCTTTACTCGTCATCACTTGGATATGGTCGCTTCAACCAGAAAACCCTGCCTCCAGCAGCCCAAGCTTGCTGGAAGAGAGATATCTAAAAAAAAAAAAAAGAGAGAAAATATAGGTAATTTCCCAGATGACACTACTTCCTTTGGTGGACGAAACTTTTTTTTTCTGGTGAGTTTTGATGTTTTGAAATTAATCTGCTAACCAGTTATGTGTACGCAAATAACTTTTTTGTGATTTGGACAAAAACGACAAAAAACTAATTGAACCTAACCGAACTATACAACTTAACTATATATATAAAAAAATGATTTGCGACAGAACGGTTAGCAAGATTAATTCTAAACATATCAAACCTCACCAGAAAAAAAAGTTTCGTTATTCACGATAATATCACATACTGGCTATGATGTGTGTGTGGAGATGAAAAGGGGGAGGAAAGTGAGGGAGAAGAAATATATAAACACAAAAAGGAGAGAGAGCGAGAGAGAAGAGAGAGAGAGAGAGAGAGGAGCAGAGATAGAGAGAGAGAGAAGAGAGAGAGAGAGAGAGAGAGAGAGAGATAAGAGAGAGAGAGAGAGAGAGAGAGAGAGAGAGAGAGCGAGAGAGAGAGAGAGAGAGAGAGAGAGAGAGAGAGATAGAGAGCTGAAGTGATCATCCCAATTAATACTCTTTTCTTTATACAAGTGTGAATAACTAGTTCTCTCCTTAATACTTTAGCTTGTACTGTGACTGGTGTAATCAATCCAGCTGGATCATATACCTACTATTTGGCTCATAACCATTCTTTTAGTCAAGTCTAGGGCATTTTAATTTCATATCTTCCTGGTCCACATCCTGGGTTAATGCATACTTTATTGTATTTAGGAGAAAATTTATTCTAACTTTGTAAGTGAACTGATCTAGTTTTTTGGATTCCATTGCAGTCCCAAAACTTTTTCTCCTCTATATTCAGCAATTAAGATCATTTACGTCATCCGTTACCACCTGTGAGCAGCTCTATGGACCCTCCAACTGAGCAGCTTCACACCACTGGGTTATCAGCGAGTGGGATGCCGATCCTCCCATTGGACGAAACCGCAACCCTCTTCTTGACGAAGTCAGAGAGGCTGTAAGCAAAAGTTGAGGGTGGAAAGGCAGCTGTGTGTTTGTAATATCAGTGCGGACTCCTCAAAGCTGGGGGTGAGGCCATAATCCGCGGTTGCCTGCTGTCCCTGACTGCCGTGTGGCAATCATGTACCATTTCCTCCTCCTGACTGGAAAGGGGGCTGGTCGTCCCCTCTCTGGAAAGGGAAAGGTGACCGTCCCAGGACTGCAACAATTACCGCGGTATTACACTGCTCAGCGTCCTTGCAAGGTGCTTGCTCATCTTATTGCTGACACGGATTCGCATCATCTGGTGAAGCATCAGAGATCTCGCAGTCCCTGGGTTCACGCCTGGTAATTCAACAACGGACCGTAATCTAGCGCTTCGTGTTCTGGTGAACGCCCGACGTGAGTTCGACAGGTGAATGCTTGCAGCCTATGTTGATTTCAATAAGCGTTGACTCAGTGCATCGTGGCGTCACTTTGGGATCTTTTGCGACTTCGGAGGGATTTCCTGCAGGGACTTATTGGTTTGATAACTTGGTCTGTATTCTGGACTGAGAGTGCTGTGAAGTGTGGGGCAGGTGTATCCAGCTTCTTTTCCTGTGAATAAGGAATAGGCAAGACTGCGTCCCTTGCCCCATCACTTTTTCAACGCTGTATGGACTGGGTAGTGGACAAGGCTGTAGATCAAAGTGATTGTGGAGGCATTCCGTCGGCAACCAGACCAAGATCACTGACTTGTTTTTTGCCGGATGATGCAGTAATCTTTGCTGAGATCGCCTGGAGGTCCTGGTGATTGCTCTCGATGGCGCTGCAACGAGGAGGCTAAGCCTTTGGACTTGAAGGTCTCCTGGCTCAAGACCAAGGTCCAGGTGTTTGGCGACCTTACTAGTGAAGCATACAGTGCTGTTCATGCGTGTGGCGAGGACATTGAGATCTTGGAAGTTTTACATACCTTGGTAGCGCAGTCCATAATGACGGCAGGTCACGTCAAGAAGTCTTACGGCGGAGTGGCCATAGCCCCGGTGTTATGGACTGCTCGCTCAGTGGGAGTATTTGGTATGGTCGGTACCTTGTGCAGAAGGACAAAGATCCGATCTTCAGTCGGCTTGTGAATCCCTGTCTTACTCTATGGTTTGTGAGACATGGACCTAAATAGTGGACTTGAAGAGAAGAATCAATGCTTTGATAATAATGTCTGCGCAGAATATGGGGTATCACTGGGATGATTACGTGTCAAATCAGCGGATTGCACCGTGAGCTGAATCGAGGCCTATTACCTGCATAGTCCGTCAGCGCCAACTTCGGTTATATGGGCATGTGGCACGCTACCCCTGAAACTCGATCCTTCCCATCGGGTTAATCTGTAAGAGACAATCCGGACCTTGGAGAAGGCCAAAGGGGCGCCCACAAGTCTCGGCTGGGGCACAAGTTGATGTTTCATTGTCGAGAGGTTGCTTGGTATTGGGAAAGGAGCCTGCATGGGAACCTCGCGCGTGGTGCCCCAGTGGTGGCGTCGTTGGTGGGCCGGATGCGACGCGCCCCCCGGGTCTGCCCCAATGTTGATTGATTGATTACCACCTGGATATAACCAATGTTTGATTAAAAAATTTCCCCTTCATCAATACTCACTTCACAATTTCTATCAAACTGTAAAGCTTCAGCTTTTGTGTCAGTTAGAATATAAAATGTCATTCACAGAACTGTTATTAACAACATTCCGCACAACTTTAGGCTAGGAATCAACTTCATCTCGAGCTGTTGTTTGTTAAGAGCTGAACATTGCATGGTACCACTAGTCCTATCACCAAAGGGTGACTGTTGTAAGAGGGCATAGTGGATATGGGTTTACTCTCATGTTCATATTTTCTCACAACAAAATCTATGGTCTGTTCCTCTAAGGGACTTAATTTGATACGGGTTTGTTTTTTTTGGGTACGTTTTCTTTGTCTCCCCACGAAGGCACCTCCCTCTGGCGGAATCTAAACA
This sequence comes from Chionoecetes opilio, assembly GCA_016584305.1. NCBI lineage: Eukaryota > Metazoa > Arthropoda > Malacostraca > Decapoda > Majidae > Chionoecetes > Chionoecetes opilio. Next base: position 120,546 of record JACEEZ010022529.1, read on the forward strand.
AGACACCAAGTAAATAATTAGTACATTTGGACCTTTACAACCAAGTAATTATTTAACATGTGACCCATGTTATGAGGCCGAAGAATTGAAAAACTATTCTCAAGGAGTTGATGCGGATTCTGGTTTGTTAATTTCATGGTGTGACACTAGTGCACAGACCTCTATAATCTTCTAGTTCTTTCTCCGACAACTTTCTCACAACCTTTATATCAATCAGATCCTTGATCTGATCCTTGTAGGCAATCGCAATAAACCAGTTCCCATTTTTGGTTGAATTTTCTTTTGTAGATTTTCATTCTAGCGATTGCCACAGACACATTGTTGTAATTCCATTGGATCTTTTCCCAAGGATATTTAATAGTCCATTGCTGGTTTGTGTAGTCATATTTTCAAACCATGCTTCTATAATGGCTAACTCTTTTTCCTTCCTTATTGTACAACCCTTGTCTCAAGAGAGCATTTACCACAATTTGCACCTACCGCACTTGGGAATGCATGACGTCCCTAAGTTTTCATACACCAAAGAAATCTGTTGAGATCAGACTTATAGAGGGTTTGTGGTTTATTATGACGTCATTATATGGTGATAGCCTATCAAGATGATTCACTTTACGTTATGTAACTGACCTTTCTATATTTTCAACAAAGGGTTGATCCTCTTATGCGGGAAACCAAATTGGGTTTTTCATCAACTGTAGTTTTACCTCTAGCATGAATGACATTAGGCATCAATTCGCAATATCAGTGCCTATAAGTATGATCTATATTCACATTGGCCTTTCTATGTCACATATATATGCCTTCAAACAAGTTGACTATATCTGACATATCGAACTTCATCAACGTTAGAGTAATCTCACTCATGGGCCAACAGCTCTGACATTCCCCAACATTACCATCTGCCGGCATTGATAGGTAATACATATTTCCTTGCTGAATATGTTTCAGTGATATTACCTACTTTAGTTACGATATTAACTTGTATCACTACCCTGTCAGACAGCCTATACGTTGCAACGGTATGAGTTATTATTGTAATATTATATCCTGATCGCACAAAGTTGTTACTGGAAAGGCTTTAACTGAAGACTTTGCTGGATCATAAGTAATGCTTTTGGTTTACATTTAGATGAATTGAGCTATAGAAACAATATCATTTCCCATGAGCCTGGCTCAGTAGCCTGTGATGGTGGTTTTCACCCATTTCTTGTTGTTGCTATCTGTAATATCACAAGTTCTGTTCGAAGTGCAATGTTTATCTAATGTGGTTCCTTTTAACAGTTAAAGCGTACACTATTTTGTCTCATGCATCAACCTTTCCACAATTATCTAGCCTTTGAAAAGTGAAACCAATCATTTATGCTGTGTTGTCAGTGGAATGAACTGTTGTGTCACATCTGCTGTTGTTTGTCATATACAAGTAGTTTTGTTTACCGTAATTATGAGGCAGTTATATTTGAAACTAAATGTGTTTAAATTCATCATGCACTGTTCCATTTTCCTATTTTGATTATCGTGGCTCATCTCAATTTTCCTTTTATAGATCTAAAACCCTCGCTGATTCAGTTACGCGTTTCAGTTTCTTTCCTGTCTCTGATTCACTGAAACACTATGAATACTTTGGATTCAAATGATACAGGTTTACGAATGGCTGAATCCATATATTCTAGAATTCTCCCTTCCCTCCGAATAAAATTCTAGCAATTCCGGAAAGATCTTACTAGTATTACGATCTTTTCAGCCATAATTACCCACTCACCGTTTTTGAGCCGTGGGTAGAAATTGTTTCTATATCACTTAACATGTTACTGGTATTCATATCTGCACTTAGGCCATTTTTTCTAGAGTCTAGCCACATGTCTCCACTTTATTTACCATTTTCACGAATTCTTTTCCATCAACCATCAGGTATGTTCTTTAAAGATTTAAGATCAACCAACACTCTGGTCCTACGATCTTTCTGGTTGTTCCATATTTCATATCCATCTATCTATCATTTCTCATAATCGTTTTCCTACGCCTCTGAATTGTTTTCAGAGCTTCGCATTCAAACACTGTTTCAAGCATACGAATCCTTACCAAAGGTTTTACTTATCAATTTTCAAAAGTCCCTGCCTTAAAACTTGGATATTCTCAATCATTACCATCAAACACAGGAGGTTCTAACTACGCTCGTCACTTTCACTTTGGTTTGACACAGTTTTTCGAAACACTTTCAGTTTTCTTTGCTGGGATTACCAATAGCTTCCTTTTTTCCGTTTAAATGTCTAATATATGATGAATTTTTAAGCATCGTAAACACTATCTTCCACTCCAGTTTCAATGAGCGATTCCACATATTGTTCATGTATTTTTTTCGGTATTTTATTTTACGATGGCCCCAAACTTCCCTACACAATTGGGAGCATGGGTTTTTGTTTACCTTATTGGTATTCTAAGAGACATTTTCTCCTTGAGCTTTTCACGGGGGGTCCGCATAATCATAGTTTCGGAGATATAGAACATTTTAGGTGGGTGTAGAAATATGTCTCCCTTGTTTTACAAAATGCCTCCCTCTTCCTCTTCTTGTTACTTCGAAACAGTAACAACTACTTTTTAGGTATCTAACATAACAGTACCACCAAATATTAATGACCCTAACTACAGACACCTATCAGAATTATGATGATACAATAGCTATGGACTATTTCCGCCATAGCTATGGATCAGTAGGTCCTGCTGACATAACTTCCCGCTAACGTAGCATTTACATTCCCTAAAAGGTCTCTTGTAGATCATGAAAAAATAAACGCTTGAAATCGTAAATATGAGCAATAAATTATGTGGAACCTTACGACCGAATAAACAATTTTAAAGGGCATTAATTCATATAACGTGTAAAAAAAAACATCCCGTAGCAACGTTTTTACGCGGAACGATGTAAACACTTGGGCCCTCTCCCTCCTCCCTATATGGCCTATAAATAACATGTTATTATCTCAAAGTAATGGTCGAAGGTGACGGAAGGTACACAACCGATAAACCGCGTAGTAAAGAGGAGAAAGGGAGCAAAAGCCAGGAAGGGAGTGATGACCTGACAGAGATACGGCAGTATACGTAGCTGGTAAGGATATACTGCCGTATCTGTAGCTAGCGTATACTGCCGTATCTCTGCCTGAATCATCACTTCCCCCCTGGCTATTGCTATCTTTCTCCTCCTTTACTACATAGTTTACCTTGTGTGTATCCTTCCGTCCACCCTTCCGCCATTATATTTGGAAAATATGATGTTATTTGGGTAAATTTCTAGCGTACGCCCATACTCTACCCCTTCCCCCAAACAGCTTGGGGTGACCTGTGGAATGCGGGGTTTTTTAGGGTGGGCTAATATGCGTCGAAAACACGTATTTTTTGGAGTTATGTAGGAGTCAAACTATCCCTATTCTAGGGTATTTTCTTTAGAATATGGGGGAATTACCTAACCTTCAGCTCCGAGATTAATCTAACCTAACCTAAGCAAATTAAACCTAACCTCCTAGCGAGGGCTCTGTTTCCCCTCGAACCCCGATAATCTATCCTAACTTAGCGATAACACCCAATAATCAAACCTAACCTAATGGGGGCCCCTCGACACCCCTCGGGTAACCTACCCTTATTTTTTTACCTTACTTCTTAGTGAGAGGGTGGGGAGGTGGGGGAGCTCGATAATCCGGTCATTTCCTGTTTGTGAGGTCATCAGTAGGGTCCACACGTTCTTGACTTTGATGATATCCGAATCATTTTCCTAGATCTAGGGGAATTTTTACGCCACCACCTAACTCCAATAATTTGTGGTTGGCAACCCATATTTTGTACCCCAGCCAAATATCCCGCATTCCCCCCAAGGTCCCCAAGCTTGTTTGGGGAGAGGGGGAGTAATGCCAAACAATACAATAATTACCTGTTATTTTTATATAGGGAGGAGAAAGAACAAGTTTTTACGTGCGTCTCACTCTTCCTCTTGTGACCTGTATCGCCTCAAAAAGCTTTTCGTCCCGTTGCCGCGGAACACTTTTCAATGAGGATTTGGCTTTGTTAGAAGGTTAAAACGTGGAGTTTCGGTTTAGTGAATCTAAGGTGGAGTTAGGTTAGTGAATCTAAAGGTGGGGTTACGCGTTACTTAGGTTAGGTGTGATCTAAAGGTGGGGTTAGGTTTAGTTAATTTTGCATGTGGTCTATACGCTTACTAAAAACATTTGATATCTCCAAAAGTGAATGATTTGCGCAGAAACTCATTTAAGAGTTTCTAAGAATCCATTAGTAACCAGAACGCACACTCGCCGAATTGTGTAGGGAATTCTGTCTTAGTGAAAAATTACCTGGTTCCACACAAGTATTACTTTTTTGCTGAAAAAATGGTGTAAAAAGCTTTTGGCTGAAGATGAAATTATAGCCCTCGCATAAGATAGATTGTAACTGCGTATTTAAAACGAATCT
>JACEEZ010022529.1:130000-182500 GCA_016584305.1 Chionoecetes opilio
ATTTTCGGGTTTAAGGGAGATAAGTAAATTAAGATGAGTCAGAATTGTGTTGGGTGTGGAGTAGTGCAAGGAGTGGTAGTAAAAGAAGGTGTGGGGATGGCAGGTGCATTATATCCCAAATTCCCTGGAAAGTGGAGCTAAGTAACTTATTTTTTGCTTTAATTTGAGTAAAATAACAAAGCAATGGCGTTATAACAAGCTGGAAATGACTGAAGATTGGGTATATTGGTAGCATGCATAGTTTGAGGGGTAGTGCAGCTAGTGGAATTTTTTTATTGCTAACACTCTGAAGCATTGAAGTGTATATACAGAATCAAGGTGAAGGAAGCCTGTTTTGAAAAACTGTGAGGTGGATCGCTAGTAGGTAATACTAGAAGAGATATTCATAGATGTCTAAAGAAATTGAATTGTAGCGCCAAACGATGACATACTCGTAAAATGGCCAGGGAATGTTCTATGAAAATGTTAATTAGGTGGATAACGTCTGATGATGTGGAGTCAGATGGAAGATTAACACAGGGCTGATGCTGATGGGAAACATTTCATGAATCAGCATTAAATGCCTAGAGCCAGTACATGAGATAGGATATTGCTAGGAGTCGAGATAAATGATGTAATGGGGGCTGGCCGTAAGGCAGACAAACTCTGTGCGGCTTATAAAACATATAATAAGAGTGATTATGTTAATTACTGTTATGTTTCACGTCTTGTGACATACCGGTAACAAGTTACCAGAGTTGAGTCGTCTGTCTGCAGTACATAATATGGTTATGTTATAAAGATCCATACTCTTCGCCGGATCCTCGGTGAGGGTTTTGGGGGAGATGGAGAACCACAATGCCTTATAATTCTTTATTGTTTGAAGAATAGGCCTCTATATGACTTTTTTATAAAATGGCTTCTATTTTGATATGAGAAGTATAAACTTTTTTATTGAGGTATTGATATGACTGATCCCTTTATGGGGGGGATCAAATTTACCATACTACAGAAAAGGGATGAGTTTACGATAATCATAACACTTCCTTCCCCTATGTAAAAAAAAATGGTTATTCTTTGGTGATCCCAAAAATGAGCATGGGCTTTATAACATATACTGACATAGACATAACACTTGTTCCATAAACATAACATTTTCTTCCTCCCCCGTATAAAAAAAAAAAAAATTTAAACTTAACCTACAAATCTAGTTGGGCTGGAGGATCACATCGACTACTCTGTTGGGAAGGACCCTTTACCTACCATTGGCTGTGCTTCACTGTGTCAGGACCATTATTTGGAGGACTGTGATTAACCTGGGGAGAAGGAGGAGTGACAGGAGGAAGCTCAACATGGGGGGGGTTCATGGCCTGTTCATTCCCTCTAGCACAACGTCGCAGTTGGTCAATGTGGCGTCGTGGATCCCCCTCCATTCACACTTACATTATAATCCCATACCACCTACTTCCTGTTTACAACCCCGGGTACCCATTTATCTACTGTTTTGTTTTGAACGGACCATGACAGAGTTGAAGGAGGGTAATGATTTACATTGTGGTGTTTCTCTACTTGTCTCCACTCACGGATGATTTTGTGCGTATAAAAATCAGGCAACAGCAGATCAAATTTAGTTCTTATTCTTCTACCCATTAACATGTGTGGGGAGAGTCCTTCCAGTAAACACCATGGTCAGTTGTTCTATAAGACAACAAAAATTGCTAATACAAGAAAAAAAACATTATAGTGCGGTATGTAATGTTAGGAAAAGGGCTCCCGTAGGATTTTTGGGTTGCTAAAATTGATTTTTTTGCAGTCTGGCTTCTATAGGTATCAGATTAACAGAAAAAGGGATGGGGTCCCAATTTTTCAGACCCCTTACCCCCCTTTTGGGGGTCATTTCCCTTTTGGGGCCCCCCGGCACGACCATGCACCTATCTTCCGCCAATAATTGACCGATTTCATAATTTGAGTATCCTTTCGTAGGTTTTCAGGTTCCCGAGTCGATTTATAGCACTCAAAGGCAACCAAAAGTGTCCTTATAGCACTTCCGGTTCAGATTAGCACTTCCGGTTCAGGGGATATAGGGTCTAACCCCCATTTTTTCTTTTTCAGGCATGTTGAAGAAGCAGTTTTGAGCTCAGTCAGATATACCCTGTGAACTGAGATCGTGGTAGTATCGCCAATAGTCGGAGGAGACGGAGCTTGCGTGATCTGAAAAGAAGGTGCCACATCAAAAAAGCGTTTGGTGAACAATCCGGTCATGACAGATAAATTTTACAACACTGTCAAGGGAAAGAGAGTGTCTCTTGGTGATATGAAAGTGACATTCATAGACTACTAAATTACTTGTCAGGTTTAAATAAAGGGAAAGAACTCAAGTACGTTCGGTATCATAGTGAATGTCGGAAACCTATCGTCAACAAGAACAAGATTGAACGTCTTAGGAAGAGATCCAAACCGATTCACCTGTCTGCGCTCCGGGGGCCCGGGCCGACCTTCAGTGCTGGGGATCTGTTGGGGCCAAAGCGGTAAAAGATATTCCAAAGGAACAAGTGTGTCTATTTTCCCAACTGTGACTTCTGTCCAAGAATACTCAGAGCCACTGCAACCGTGTTTTACTGACTCAATGGGTAAAAACACTCCTACATATCAAGCAAAAAACCCCCAGATGACCATGTTAGATTTTCAGTAGCGGACCTTGAAGAACCGGCGACGCATCAGTCTTGAAAAGCACTATCATCGGACATGTTTGCGCTCTGCACAGCGAATACCAACGAGGACAGATCACAGAAAAATGTGCCACCATTCGCTCAGTTATGTGATGCCAAATTGGTCCTCGTATTCAAACACCTTGAGTAACGAGGATGTTACACTGAGCATGGCTGAGGTAAATGATGCCTACTTGTCAATTTTGAAAAGATACCGTGTGGATGTAAATGAGAGTGAGAACTATCGGAAATACCTCAAAAGACTCATCAGTGAGCGCCTTCCAGAAGTGAAGTTTGTCACATCACTAAGACGGAATGAGCTGACCGTCTTGTGCTCTCCACTGCAGTCACGATGGCCATGGATTACGGTCCTCAATGATGAATGAGATGAGATAGTTGGTCACCTGAAGAATGTCGCCACCTTCTGCGAGAAGAGATGCTGCAACAACGCAGTTGGTCGTTTACAGGCAGCTTCAGTAATTTTGAAAATCCGTCTTTACTCCAGTTCTTCATGAGTCACCTCCTCTTTGGTAGCCATGGTTGTAAAAGTGTCCGGAATACGAGGACCAGGAGGTGGACAAAACTGTCGACGTTTCATGCCAGTTCCTTGTCCAAAATTTACTCGGACTGATCGCCAGGTGAAAACATCAGACAAAGAAAGACAGTGCCTTCCGACAAACAGTCCGACCCTCTGTCAATCGGTCTTCCCCTTGCTGTTCATTCTAGAGTGGTGACAAGAATCTTGTTGAAAAACCTCTCAGCTGTGTATATGGAAGTGACTACCTTCACATCATTGACTTAGAGAAACGAGTTGAGCAGAGTTGTTCTCCAGCGGAAGGAGGCTGGGATTTTGTCTCCCAAACTTTTCAAGAAAGGCCTGAACACATGGTTTGCGATCGATAATATTGACCTCCTGGAAGACACACCGAGGGGCAAGGAACCTTCCATGGACAGTGGTTGTCATGTTCCAGCAAGATAAAGATGGAGAGTTGATGAACCGACCACTTGAAATACCAGAAAAGCTTCTCTCACAAAAGCCTCTGGCCTTTGACGTGAACATGGTGCAGAAACCAGTCATCAAAGCCACTCCTTGAGATTATCGGTCTATGAAATGGGAAAGAGGAAGAATATTCTGAGCAAAGACTTCCATTTCACACGGGGCACTTGCAAACTACCTGGAACTGATGATGGCACGGATATGATTGTGGATTTCACTGAAAACTGAGTCAGCGAAGGAACAAACACAGGACAGTGACATGCAAAGGAATCAGGAAGAGTGCCCCATGAGAGCACTCCAGTCGACGCTATACTATCAGTCAAGGAACAAGCAAACCAAACCCAGGGAAATTGGTCAAGAAAGATGTGATGCCAACTTGGGCTTTCTACCAAATCTCTGCTGTTATCCCAGTCATCCGACAGCCCCAACACGCACGAATGTAGAGGGGATCGCTCCATTATTCAAGACACACCCACTGACTTGGGACTCTTTACACTGTTCTTCGGTTAGCCCAGGAATCTCTGCCAAATGTCCATTGGTCCACAGAGAAAAACTTTTATAACATGGACCTGGACCTATATTCACGTTTCTTTAAAAATTCAGCAGTCAGTTGGGGGCACCAATTGGATCCTAAGGCAGGAGCTCTCCATATTGCATTTGCTGCTTTACATTGCTCTCGGGGAAAACGATAGATGGCAGTGGCCTTTGGATATAGTGCCCTTGAAGTGGTGGGATACACATCAGCAGCCCTTCGTGGGATCTTCAGTGGCAAAGCATACAAAAGAGGCATCGAATACCACATCACAATCAGTCTAGCAATTATGATGATGCGGTTTGATGTCATATTATCCACTCTTTCAAAAAGGCCCAGTTTGTGTCCGGTGCAAAGCTTTCAAGGACAAGCTTCATTCACGTAACCCCGATATTTACTGAAGACTATGAATATGTCAGATCCCTGGTACGCTGGAAATGTGAAGCCACTGGAGGGAGGATGAAAACATTGGAGAGTTTGCAGAATTCCTTTCAGCTACCTCGATCAAGTGGAAAGCCTTCTTCATTTCGTCAGCTCTTGCGCTCAGGGGACTGGGGAGAGTTATCTTGCTTCCTTGGAGAACCTGATCAAGTATTTCTTCGCACGGGGTCTTCTAAATTACGCTCGACTGATGCCTGTCCATCTTGCACAAATGAATGCGCTGAAGATAATGAGCCTGAAAAATGGAATGCATTGATGTCCGGGACTTTGTTGTTGCAAAATCAGAGATACCTTTACGAATCTCGCCACAGATCAGACACTCGAACAGGAAATCAAGAAACTAAAGGGACACGGTGGTTTTGGTAGGACTCAGCAGAGATGAAGCTGCTCTCAATCGACTCGTCACCACTACACCTTGCCTTGCCCGTATCGTTGACGAGTATCTTGAGAGCTTCCCAAAAGTTTCCAGGTCATCCGAACGCACAGAGCATTACCAGCTGTCGGACAGATTGCATGAGGTCAAGAGAGAATGCCATAGAGATCCGTCAATCAATAGAGTTGGGACGGCACAGACAACCCCTTCAGAGTGAAGACACCATTGAAAAGTTTAGTTTCATCAGCTCTTGTTTCCAGAGGTACAAAGCATGATATTTTGCATTATGCAGAAAAGGGTCAGAAAACGATTCGAGGAGTTCGTTTGTGAACGTCTGACTTTCCACACAAATCTCTCGGTTTGGGACAAGATGAAGAAGCTCAAGTTTGAAGGCATTTTCAAGGGTTGGATGGATAAATCAAAAGTACGCATTGGAGATAAAGTCATCAAATTTCGGGAGGATCGTAATTTACTGGGCAGATTTCCATTGTTCAGGGAAGCCGACCAGGTCTAGTGCCAAAATTCGAGGAAATAATTGGCAAGTACGAGATGTCAACAGTGCCCCGCTCTCTGTGTGCTGTTGATAGATCTTGTGCAAACCCCAAATGACAAGGCCAGTCTGATGCATGCAGTTGAAGATGCCACGGTTGAAACCCTTGATGTTTTCCCCCAGTACCAGAACATAGGGCAGGAAGATCCTCCAGTTAAAGTTCTCATCATTTATGCAATGGGTGTACTTCAGAGTATGACAAAGACGCAAATATGCTGAAGATTCACACCTTCAGGATGCATTCAACAAAACGCATAGAGACAATGATGACAAGCTATGATGAGGGGCGTGTTGTGTTTGATCGATACTTGGATTTTGTCGTGAAAAAAACAAGACCCGGCAGAAGCGATCAACCACATCCCTTGAGTACGAAGTTCATCCCGAAATGAAAACTCACCATGTCCATTAAGGAGTTTACTTTCAGCATCAAAAACAAAGCGAAAGCTCACATGCTTGTTTGGCCAAGGACGCTTGACTAATTTCGCAAGCAAAGATTCATTCGTGCTCGTTGTCGTGTACGATGATCATATCAAGGGAATAGGTTTTGAGTATGCTCATACCACATGAAGAGGCTGACACATTGATTCCAAACCAAGTACTTGCCTCTACAGCCTGTGGTGCTGCCAGAAAGATCTGCGTATGGTCGCCCGACACTTTACGTACTCCTGCTCCTTCTTTATCTTATCGCCTCAGACAGATAGCATCTACTATATCCTTGAAGTTTCATACAGGCAAAGGAAAGAAGAAACGGGAAATAGACATCTTTGAAAGAGTGCAGGTATTAGCCGTCGCAAATGTCAAGGACTTCTCGGACTCCACAACCTTCTCAGGTGCTGATTGGGGAGGCAGATTCATAGGAATTTCAAAGAAATCATGGGTTAGAATGCATACCTAAAGCTTGATGATGATGACCCTGCCATTGACTGCTTCAAAGCATTAGGGTGCATTTCTATTCCTGCCGAGTTGGTCAATGACGAGCTTCCCACGCAGGTGAAAGCGTTGGGGACTTTGTGTGTCATGTCTACAGTTCAAAAGGTCCAGCAACCCTACCATCACTCAGGGGGAGCTGTTCGGTCAAAGAACTTGGAAGGGAAATGCTTCCCCCAACTCGTGCTGCATTGCTTCCCCATATCATGCGTGCAAACTACATGACAATGCGGGACAAGTCATACCCCGAAAATTGTCCAACCTTCCTGCAATTGAAAAAAATGGATGGGAAATTGAGAAAGGGGTAGTTCCACTGACATGTCTTGCTCCCGCCTGCCCCACAAGCTGTAGTTGGGAAAATCGTCAAATGTGGCTGCAAAGTAGGATGCAAAGGGAAATAGGTGTAGCTGCTTGAAGAATGGCCTGCCCCGTACTCCTCTCTGTAAATGCTATGGCAGTGATTTCGCAAACGCTTTCGGGAGGACATTTCAAATATTTGGGCATTGATGAATAACTGATTGATTTTTCGTCCGATTTTTACAGTATCGCAAAATCGGAGTATCGCTAAATACTAACGCGCTTTTGGGTGGGGTGGTTGGGCGCAGGGGTGGTAACTCCGCTAGTGAACTCCACTGGGCTGTCTTAAGCCAGAATAAAGGAGGAAAGACAACCCTTTAACATTATTTTAAGTTTTGCCTAGCATAAAACGAGGCATGGAAAAGTAGCTTAGACGGGTTTCGTAATAGAAACGGTGAGGAAAACAAAAGAAAAATAGAGGTTTCGGTTATACCAAATCTGGACGTGATTTGAGAAAATTTAGATATCAGACCTGACATCAGCATCAGCAATTTAGTAGGAATCAGTATTTCACGTGTCTGTAACAAAGAAAATGTTGAAATTTGTTGCTTAGTGTTACCAGAGACCAATCCTGGGGGTGCCAAAAGAGGAATGACCCCCCAGAAAGGGGGTGAGGGGTCTGAAAATTGGGACCCCATCTTTTTCTGTTAATCTGATACCTATAGAAGCCAGAACTGCAAAAAAATCAATTTTGGCACAAAAATCCTACGGGAATACATGGCATACCACACTATTAGCAGAATTTGCACCCCGGCATTTCATGTTATGTTTGAAAGTTGTACAAAGCGTTCAGCCTCGCCATTCGTACTCGGATGGTACGGGGCTGATCTAGTATGGTAAATTTTATCTATGTTCATAAAATCTGAAAACTCACTTGAACAGAACTGGGGTCCATTATCTGTCACAATCCGAGTTGGAAGACCATGTGTGGCAAAGATTGGCATTCGTGCGGTAGTTGTAGCTTGGGTGGTAGTGGACTGCATTGGTATAACTTCTGGCCACTTGCTGAAAGCATCCACTATGATTAAGATTGAATGGCCTAGGAAAGGTTCCAGCAAAATCAATGTGTAATCTTTGCCACGCATGTCTTGGGTATTCCCATGGATGCATACGAGCTGCCTTAGGATCACTCTGATGTGCCGCACATGAGAGGCATTGTCTAACATACATCTCAATTTGTTTGTCCATACCTGGCCACCAAACATAAGTTCTAGCTGCTTTTGATCTCACTATTCCCTGATGGTCTGCATGAAGGTCCTTAAGAAACTGGTCTCTCAACTTTTCCGGCATTACTACCCTAGCTCCTCTAAGTATGCATCCCTGTTCTACCGACAACTCTGACCACACCCTTATGTAAGGCTCACAGTCGCTCCGATCTGAGACCTGGCTACGGCCCGTAACTAACTCTTGAAGTAATTGTGATAGGACTGGGTCTTGTTTGGTTGCCTGTTCAATTGCTCTTGCTGTAACGGGTAGGCCATAACTTTCTATCAACAGTACATTTCTTTCATTGTGGTCTGAATGAATGAATGTCACAAAGACTTGATAGACTATAATTATAATCACAAAAGCAAAGATGTTAAGGGGACAGCAAAAGTAGATGTAAGGTATAATAACCAGGAATATAAATATATGCCCATTACCATAGTTCAAGGGCAAGGACAGTCTCTGTTTGGGTTAGATTGCCTAAATACCATACCTCTGAATTGGCATAGCATATTCAAAGTAAATAACAGTAAGCCAAAAGAGGGTTTAGCCAAGTTAATAGCACAGTATGAAGACATATTTAATGAAGGGTTAGGCACAGTTAAAGGTAGGACTGCCACTTTGTTCCTGCAACCGGATACCAAACCAAAATGTTGTCCCCCTACATATTCCTTTTGCCTTAAAACCCCATTTAGAACGAGAAATTCAGAGACTTGTAGACAACAATACATTGGAAAAGGTTACCTACTCGGAATGGGGAACCCCTATAGTACCAGCAGTCAAGAGTGGTGGTGCCATTAGACTGTGTGGGGATTATAAAGTAACAGTGAACCCTCAGCTGAAAGTAGCACAACACCCACTTCCCAAACCAGATGACATGTTTGCTGCTCTAGGAGATTGTAATATTTTTTCCAAAATTGATTTGAAACAGGCATTTCAGCAACTGGTTATGGACAAAGAGTCTCAGGAAATATGCACACTCAGTACACAGTTAGGCTTATTTCGTCCCAAGAGGCTGCCGTATGGTGTTGCCAGTAGCCCGGCTTTGTGGCAACAAACTATGGACAAATTTTTCACAGGATTGCAGGGTATCTTATGTTTTGTTGATGACATTTTAGTTGCTGGCAAAGATGAAGTGGAACACTTAGATAGACTCAGGGCAGTATTACAAATCATAAAGGAAAATGGATTAAAAATCCGCAAGGATAAGTGTCATTTTGCAGTGTCCTCTGTAGAGTATCTGGGGTTTAAAGTAGATGGAGACGGTATTCACAAAACCTCAGAGAAGATAAATGCAGTAAAAAGGGCTAAGGAGCCCCAAAATGTAGGAGAATTGAGAGCATTCATGGGGCTAGTTACTTTCTACGGTAGATTTGTTCCCAACCTTGCGATGATTGCTCACCCTCTGTATAATCTTTTAAAAAAGGATAATGAATGGTACTGGTCAACAGCCTATAGGGAAGTAATTCAGAAGATAAAAGAAGAAAACACCTTTCCCAGAATTCTTGTTCATTTTCAACCTAGTCTACCATTAAAGCTAGTATGTGATGCATCTTTTTAAGTTTTTTTTTCTTTTTTTTCTTAGGTTTTTTTACATCATAAAGGACTGGCCCAAAGGGCACAACAAAAATAGGTAACACAAAGCCCGCTTAGTTGCCAGTCCCTATAAAGAAGACAGTAAGAGAGTAATATAAAAGAGGGGTGTGCCAATTTAGTTCGGGAGGTGTCTTGTTACTCTTCTCTTGAAAAGATTTAAGTCGTAGGAAGGTGGAAAAATAGAATCAGGAAGAGAGTTCCAGAGTTTACCAGTGAAAGAGATGAAAGAGTAAAGATACTGATTAACTCTTGCATTAGGAAGATGGACAGAATAGGGATGAGAATGAGTAGAAAGTCTTGTGCAGCGAGGCCGCGGGAGGGGGGGAGGAATGCAGTTAGCAAGTTCCGAAGAGCAGTGAGCATGAAATAACGGTAGAAGATAGCAAGAGAAGCAACATTGCGGCGGTGATTTAAAGATTGAAGACAGTCAGTCAGAGGAGGGGAGTTGATGAGACGAAAAGCTTTTGACTCAACCCTGTTTAGGAGAGCTGTATGAGTGGATCCTCCCCATACTGTGAGACATACTCCATACATGGGCGGATAAAGCCCCTGTACGAGCAAGCAACTGGAGGGAGAAAAATAGGAGCAGACGCCACAGGACACCTAACTTCTTAGAAGCTGTTTTAGCAAGAGATGAGATGTGAGATTTCCAGTTCAGATTTTTAGTAAAGGACACTCCAGAATGTTCATTGCAGAAGGAGATAGTTGAGTGTCATTGAAGAAGAGGGGATAGTTGTCTGGTAGGTTTTGTCGAGTGAAGAAGGTGAAGAAAATTGGGTTTTTGAGGCATTGAACAAAAAAAGGTTTGCTTTGCCCAAATCAGAAATTATAGAAGATCAGAAGTTAGGCGCGTCGGTGGCATCTCTCCGTGAATCCTTAGTTCCTGTTGAGTGGACGTCTAATAAACGACGTTGAAAAATGCAGGGTAGAATCATCAGCGTAGGAGTGGATAGGGCTTTGAGTTAGACTTAGATGATCATTAATGAATAATAGAAAGAGAGTAGGTGATATGACAGAACCCTGAGGAACACCACTGTTAGATAGATTTAGAAGAAAAACAATGTCCGTCTACAGTAGCTGCAATAGAACGATTTGAAAGGAAACTTAAGATGAAGGTACAGACAGAAGGATAGAAACCGAATGAGGGTAGTTTGGAAATTAAAGATTTGTGCCAGACTCTATCAAAAGCTTTTGATATGTCAAGGGCAACAGCAAAAGTTTCACCGAAACCCCTAAAGGAGGATGACCAAGATTCAGTTAGGAAAGCTAGAAGATCGCCAGTAGATCGCCCTTTACGGAAACCGTACTGACGATCATATTGAAGATTGTGAGCAGATAGATGCTTACGAATCTTCTTATTATGTATAGATTCAAAAGCTTTAGAAAGGCAGGAAGTCAAAGCTATAGGACGGTAGTATGAAGAAATAACATAAATATAAACGTAGTGAACGGAAATAAGCGTGGAGTCCCAAGTACTCCCACACGGCACTCACACCTGTTACCCTGACACGCCCTCTCCAGCAACTGCCGGCCAGTCGTGGTTGACCCGCTGCTCTGCCTTGACCTGCAGGTGCTAGCTAGTTGATATATATTACCTCCGCCCCTGACTAAATGTGTATAGTAATGAGCAAGTAGTGTTTATACCGTAAAATAAACTGATCATCAGTAGTAGTGATTCAGTAGAACTACTCTACATAAATATATATTATGTTACCATTTATTTATAAGAGATGGAATTAAATTAATTGATCTCTCAACAACGCTACCGACTCTCAACAATCACTGACCCAGCAGTGTGACATTGGATAAAGCCGGTAATACAATGTGCCACACCTCTGTAGAATAAACTCAAGTGTTGGCACAGTCAAGTTGAATCTGGGCGTTTACATAAAATGCGGACCTTTATTACTGTATTACCGTTATTGCTTGTCATCTCAAATCGAAAATGATAACATAGTTCAAAAGACTTCCACGTGGATACGAAAAAGTTTGATTAATGAAAAGTAAGAAATATCATGAATTTTAGATTGCGAGTGTCAGTAATCGAACCCTAAGATTTTTTCAGTTAACGTGCGTAAAGAGAAGTTATCACAGCGAATATAGGTCCACTTTGCCTTGAAAACCGTACACAAACTAATATTTTAATCAAGGTGGCTGAAATTTTAATGTCTACTTTGCTTCAGTTTTTTCAGTTAAGAACATAAGAAAATAAGGAAGCTACAAAAGGCCACGAGACCTACACGTGGTAATTCCTGTAAAAAAGTAAAACACCAAACACACCGCACCCCCACACACAGGTATATCTACATCATACTAAGTACACACACACAAATACACGTAATGCTATAAAAGGATATAGTGCAGGGAGATGAAGGACCAGGTGAGGGTGGTCTCGGCTATCACCAGCAGCTTCGGGAGCAGAGCCGACAGTTCCTGGCTCATCTTGCCCTCCACCTTCACCAGCTCCCCCAGCAGGTTGACGATGAAGTGGAATATTCGCCGTAGATCTGTTGAAGATATAAATAAACTAGAATAAGTGGGCTGCGATCAAATAAACGTAATTCCATTGAATTTTTAAAGGTGACAGTAATTAAAGCAATAGATACACTCAAAGTTTACAAATCTCCTAGGCCAGACTGTATTGCACCGCGAGTTTTTTTTATAAACGAAGTACCATATTTGGAAACCTCTTTCAATACTATTTAACAATACTCTAAATTCCTCTAATTTCCCTTTTGCAATTGGAGACTTGCAATGTTACTCCGATATAGAAGAAAGGTAATTCCACACAACCGAGCAACTACAGATCGATCATCCTCACATCCGTAGTCTGTAAATCAATGGAAACTATGGGCTAAATGCAAGAATGCTCGTCAAATCCCGGCAGGTGGAGATTCCCGACCGTCGTATTTCCACCGGTGGGATAGTCAAGAAATGCCCGGCCAGTGGAGATTCGGGCAGTCGTACCAACACAAACGAGTCCAAGGCGGCATCAGTATTTTGACTGTTTTACACCTATCTAATTCCTTTTACTATCTAGCCTAATTTATAATTTTCTGCCAATGTCAAAATGCTAAATGCTAATTTCTGCCCAAATGTCAACTTAAAGCTTTCTCGGACTTATATTCCGATGTCAGAGATAAATTACAGGCTTCCAAGACTGCTATGTGCTCGCAACAACACCGGCGCTCTTCACCCGTTCAAATCCGGGTTGGTGACTCTGACATGATTCGAGTCCCGGAACGGAACTCTAAATTAGCTCCTAAATGTGTGGGTCCGCGCCTGGTAGTTAAGCAACTCCATGGAAATAAGTTTGATATTTTGGATCCGTGGTTAAATACATTAGAAGTCATTCACAGTGATCGACTTAAACGGACCAATGCCAAGCCTGATTTATGCTTAGTAGAAACTGCTAAACTTAGCGATGCTACGCGCTTGAAACTAACAAATCTAATGCTCCTACTGACCAAATTCATGCTTATAATTTACGTCCGCGTAATTGATTGCTTGTCTTTTTAATTGCCTTTCTTGGACAACTTTCGTGCATATTATTTGGTATAAGAATAAATGCATGAGCTCTGGAAGAACTTGAGTGAAGGTACTTCCAACTAACCTCCTTAACTTCATTTATTGATAAACTCATCCATTTAAATAGCATAAACAAGCAGAGCTTTAATCGAGCTTTTACTGTGTTAGAACAAGCACTCCCTGTTTTAACTAATTCGGTTAATTCTATTGTAAGAACTAACAAACAAATACTAACAAATATGGTTGACGCAGCGCGTGGAAGAGGAACTACTTCACTCGTTCCTATTACTGATTTTATGCATGACTAGGAAATAGCGAAGTAGAATTGCAAGTTGACACCATTGGTTTTTTTTTGGCATTCAACACTATTAGCCTCTCCTTGAATCAGTGCTAACGTCAGATGCCGTTGTTAAACATGTTCTTTTCCATCCGAACATGTGTTTAAGGTTCACTAATTATGCAGTAATATTTAATAATAAATAATTAATTAAAGGAAACGGTTCATAATGGAAATATTTTCCTTTTTCAGTGAACGAATCTGCTATGATACTGAATCAACCAAGCACTGTGGTGTTGATTAATAATAAATATAACCAGTATACTACTGGAAGCATGTCTGATTTGGATAGGTGCCGTACAGAATGTTTGAACCTGTATTTTTGCCCCGCGTCTCTCTTTGCTTTCTTACCTATAGGTGAGGGTATTTGTGAGGTGGTGCTAACTCAGGCAAATGCTTCTCAGGCCTTATCTTCTTATGTCCTTACACCCACTTGAGTTCACGACCATTCTTTCACAAAAGTTTCTTCGGACATCACTATTTCTTCTTTACACAATCATTATATGTGTCTGTAGTATTTCCCGCAGGTGCAGTGTATCAGAAAGTTTCCGGTCATTTCGCAATTCGTATGGCTTGCTATTTGCGGTCTGACTATTTGAATACCTTTCCTGAAAAACTGCACGAAGGATTTATAGCTAATTTCACAAGCTCAATTGAAATTGTAGCTCAATTCAAAGGCCCTATCTTTGTATGTTCTCCTGAAGGGCAATAAATATCCGACGAAATCAGGTAAATACATAATTGTAACATGGTTAGGTACATGTCCTCTAGGACGGTGCGAGGACGCGCCAGTATTGGCCTACCGAGCGATGTTGGCTTTAGATGCACATATGTTTGTCCCTACATTTATATTTCATGCATGCCACTTTTCTGCTAATCATGTAATATTTTAAGAGTTATTGCTATGACGTGTCACGCCCATGATGTCCGTCCCCGTCACCACATGCCGTTAGAGGGCAGGACCGGTATTTCCAAAGCGATCATAGTTAAGAACGTATATCATAGCTGGACAAAATGGCCCATTTTAGGCACAACTGGCTGGCAAATATCATAAATTTGGGGGGGACTATCACAAACCGCGCAGGAGGCTAAGAGTGGGCTCACCGAGTTCTAGCGCGACTATGATAAACTTTCCTGCTGTCAACAGGGCCGAGACACAATAACAGCCTCAGTGAAGGAATATTCGCCCACATAGGGATGTGTTGAGTGAGCTGAGTGATGCACAGCTGATTAGGAAATACCGAGTAGACCGTGTGAGGGCATATTGTTCCTCACCAACTTTGTACAAACAGATTTTAGATCGAAAACATCGCCATCTGGCAACTCTGTCCCGTGTTTACACAGATACTGCTCAACGGTTTATCTATATGCCTTATTTTCGGGAATGAATTACTACATTACTCTCTGTGTCACTGCCTTAAACATGTTATGAATATAAGGGAAGAAGTATCAATCCATAAAACGTGGTCAAAGGATGAATTTACTGATTATATAACCATTTTAAAGAAACAATGACGCTATATTTAGCTGGCGACTATGATAGATGGTGGTTGTGCTAGATTCCAAACTTATGATATATGACGTATGATAAAAATGTATGATATCCAAGAGCTATGATACATTTCTGTCATAGCTATGATATACGTTTTGGTAATATCGGTCCAGCATCTCCTGGAGACGGAGGCCACATCTTGTTTACTGACAGCGGCACACCCTGAACCTGCGCCCGCTGGTATGAGACGTGAAGACGCCTCAGAGAAAGATAGACATTCGTGTGATGTGGACGTGTGTGGATGTGACCTAGACATTGAGGTTATAATACCTTTGTGCATTGATAAGAATCAGGACATTTAAATTTTATCGAGCTGTATAAGGCCGATACATGTGCTGTAATTGATAATAATACCAATGACCCCACCTTGTGTTTGTTAACCCGTAAATCTACATTGATTGAGAATGGGCTCGGCAACGTATTCCCCACTTACACAACAAGTAAGTATATTTTTACTTCGTGACAGGAAATGCATGAAGCTACAGAATTACCAGTACAGGGCGTGGAACTAATTCTTGGTAATGATTTGACCGGCGGAAAGATGGGTAATCCGTCCCGCCGGTGCTGCAGGCACAGCCAGTGCTTCGACAGCTTTGTTTCAATTAGAATCAGAAATGCCACAAACTTTCCCTTTTTGCGCCGTCAAGCGCGCGATAGCAGAAAAAGCCCAGGCAACTGAGTCGTTGCAGGTCCAAAATTTGTACAATAACTTTGCTGAGGGAGACTTAGACGTCTCTAGTTTATTTGCCGACCCCTCTTCTCTCTTTTCTCCTTTGTCCCCAGATGAGCTGACCCCCGTAAGACAGGGGTTGGTAGTGGCCCAGAGAGAAAACGAGATTATACGGCCGATGCTGGAGTAGTCTCAGATTCAAGGGGGGACACCGGGCTACAAACCACGTACTACCTCAAGAGGGTGGTGATTTGTAGGGGTGCTACCACTATTTTTCCTCTGGAGGCGCACCCTGGCGGCAGTTGGACAACAGTGGTGCCTGTTACCTATGGGCCCTTTTTTGGAGATGGCGACACGACGAACGATTCGCCGGAACACCTTGGGCTACCGCAAAGCAGTGGAAAGATAAGGGGCCGACATTTCTTCGGCCAGGTATGAGGCGTGATTCCCCTGGCACTGTCGCAGTGCCCACATATGTCAGAAGGTAGGCAAGCACAAACCAGAAAATTCCGCCTGCCCACCTAGTGAAATTCCCCACCTGCCTGAACTTTTGCTAGTATTCAAATATATGTTGTGGGTCCTCTGCCTAAAACTACAAGGGGTCACGAGTACATTGTAACAGCCATCGACACCGCCTCACGTTATGTGCACGCTACTGCTCTTAAGAAGCTCTCGGCGCACCCGTGACTAAAGTATTATAAGACTTTTTGCTACATTTGGGCTTCCGAGCCGAGTTCAAACGGGCAGAGCTTTTTATTTCACGGGTTTAAGTTTTTCGGGAGTTTGTGGGGGTCGATCGGAACCAAGCATTCACTTTCTAGTCCATACCACCCAGAGAGTCAGGGTGCGGTGGAGCGTAGTCACCAGACCAGAAATGTATATTCCGAAAACTTGCTGAAGAATATTATTCTCATTGGGATACGGACTTCCCGTATATTTTGTTTGTTATGAGGGACATGCCATCCGAAAGTACGGGTTTTAGCCCATACGAGCTCGTTTTTGCACACAGAGTAAGAGGTCCTTTTGTAAACCTCAAGGAGAGAATGTGGGCAGCTGGTGACGAGGGGTGTAGTGTGGTGCCCCGGAGCTTCGAAGCAAGGCGGTTCAATGAATCACCACCACAAGGGGGCACCGCCTTCTCACGGCCACGTCACTGGAGTCACGTTGGACCGTCGGGGATATAACGAAAGGGTGGACCAGGACAGCGTGATTCCTGCGACCGCACACACACTCCTCACAGCACTAACGGAGCCACGGACCTGACTACGTCCTGGTCATCCTTCTCCTCGCTACCTGTATGGGTTACAGGGAGTTACGGACCTCACCTAAAGCCCTGGCCAGCCGCCTCGTCTACCTGCATGGATTACGAGGTTTTGTAACCCTACGACTCGTCCTCCTGGTTCGGTGCTGCTTCACACTCCACCACGTTTCGGTTTTCTTCCTTGGAACGTATTATTTGGCTGTGATCCAGCGACCTGTGTTCTTTATTGACTATTATGTTGATGACGGCTATTTAATGTTAAGTAAAGGCAAAGTTACGGTGTGTTTATTAAATTTTAGCCTGTGATAGCGTGACTCAATAATTGGTGACCCGGAGTGACCTGTGAAGCCTATGTTGAATAGTGAGTGTGAAGTGAGTGACATGGCAACTGACCGGTTGCAACTACCATCCTTCCACTACAATGTACAGGATTGGCTGTTGCACGTCCAGGGCTACCTGGTTAACACCTCGGCCAAAGACCAACAAAAAATTTAAAGCTGTTGTTATGCCTTGCCTACCGAGGTAGCCACACTCGTACAAAGCACAATTACCTGGCCCCCGGACTACAACAGATTCGCGGCTACTGAAAAGTGGTTTGTAGACGGTGTACCGAAGACCAGTCCACCATCATCTACACGAACTACAAAACCATCACTTTGGGGACATGATGCCGTTTTTCCTGTGGCAGCAGTTGCAATAATTAATATTACGTGAAGTATGCCAAACACTTCCCCTGTTTCCAAAACTGCCTTTTTGATTTTTTTTTTTCACACAAGGCTTGGCCAAAGGAANTAAGCGGCGGCTAAGTCATTTATGCCTCTTTACATATATTTGTTGTAAACTCGTGGTGGATGATATGTTGTACTTGTTGAGTTATTTTTATAGACAGAAAAAACGGTGTAGCACAATGCAAAATTTTGGAAAATCTACCAGTGTTGTTTCACTAAAAAAAGTACAAGTCAAATAATAAAAAATATTGAAAAATATATGATATTTTTTCGAAAATTGATTTTTATAAAAATTAATCTATAACAAAATGCTTCATATTATTTTTTATTTAGACGGTACACATTGGACGTATATTTAGTCGTCAACCGCACATCGATAGCTAGTATAGAAGTCCAGATACACGTGCAACAATGTACCCCAGCAAATGGGCATTTTCGCGCTGGGTGGTTTCAAAGATGGCGTCCATCCGGGCACTAAGCTACCGTTCTCAGATGTCCATCATGCATTTTCTGATACCTGAGATATTGCCCTAATGGAAAATCATAATGAGAATTACTCCCCCCGCCGGAGCATTACTTTTGGTCTGGCTCAAGGACTACTGGTAGTTAAGCAACTCCATGGAAATAAATTTGATATTTTGGATCCGTGGTTAAATACATTAGAAGTCATTCACAGTGATCGACTTAAACGGACCAATGCCAAGCCTGATTTATGCTTAGTAGAAACTGCTAAACTTAGCGATGCTACGCGCTTGAAACTAACAAATCTAATGTCCTACTGCCCAAATTCATGCTTATAATTTACGTCCGCGTAATTGTTTGCTTGTCTTTTTAATTGCCTTTCTTGGACAACTTCGTGCATGTTATTTGGTATAAGAATAAATGCATGGGGCTCTGGAAGAACTTGAGTGAAGGTACTTCCAACTAACCTCCTTAACTTCTTTTATTGATAAACTCATCCATTTAAATAGCATAAACAAGCAGAGCTTTAATCGAGCTTTTACTGTGTTAGAACAAGCACTCCCTGTTTTAAACTAATTCGGTTAATTCTATTGTAAGAACTAACAAACAAATACTAACAAATATGGTTGGCGCAAGCGCGTGGGAAAAGGAACTACTTCACTCGTTCCTATTTCTGATTTTATGCAGACTAGGAAATAGCGAAGTAGAATTGCAAGTTGACACCATTGGTTTTTTTTTTTGGGATTCAACACTATTAGCCCTCCTTGAATCAGTGCTAAAAGTCAGATGCCGTTGTTAAACATGTTCTTTTCCATCCGAACATGTGTTTAAGGTTCACTAATTATGCAGTAATATTTAATAATAAATAATTAATTAAAGGAAACGGTTCATAATGGAAATATTTTCCTTTTTCAGTGAACGAATCTGCATGATACTGAATCAACCAAGCACTGTGGTGTTGATTAATAATAAATATAACCAGTATACTACTGGAAGCATGTCTGATTTGGATAGGTGCCGTACAGAATGTTTGAACCTGTATTTTTGCCCCGCGTTTCTCTTTGCTTTCTTACCTATAGGTGACGGTATTTGTGAGGTGGTGCTAACTCAGGCAAATGCTTCTCAGGCCTTATCTTCTTATGTCCTTACACCCACTTGAGTTCACGACCATTCTTTCACAAAAGTTTCTTCGGACATCACTATTTCTTCTATACACAAACATTCTATGTGTCTGTAGTATTTCCCGCAGGTGCAGTGTATCAGAAAGTTTCCGGTCATTTCGCAATTCTTATGGCTTGCTATTTGCGGTCTGACTATTTGAATACCTTTCCTAAGAAAACTGCACGAAGGATTTGTAGCTAATTTCACTGCTCGATTTTTCCCTATTGACAGTTTGAAGTATATAAATTTCTCAAGCATTAAATATGTCACTAATACCATTTCTGAGCTTATATCCTCTAATTTCTCAGAATTGGAAACAGCCGTACATGATTCTTTACCAGTCTACCTTAACCCAGCTGTTAATTTTTCTTCCATGATTATGCCAATCATAATCATCGTCATCATAGTAATTCCACTTTGCCTTGTTGTTAGGAAGGCCCTATCTTTGTATGTTCTCCTGAAGGGCAATCAATATCCGACGAAATCAGGTAAATACATAATTGTAACATGGTTAGGTACATGTCTCTAGGACGGTGCGAGACGCGCCAGGTAGGTGACCGAGCGATGTTGGCTTTAGAGGCACATATGTTTGTCCCTACATTTATATTTCATGCATGCACCTTTTCTGCTAATCATGTAATTATTTTAAGAGTTATTGCTATGACGTGTCACGCCCATGATGCCCGTCCCCCGTCACCACATGCCGCTAGATGGGCAGGACCGGTATTTCCAAAGCGATCATAGTTAAGAACATATATCATAGCTGGACAAAATGGCCCATTTTAGTTATTTTAGTGACAACTGGCTGGCAAATATCATAAATATGGGGGGAACTATCACAAACCGCGAGGGAGGCTAAAAGTGGGCTCACCGAGTTCTAGCGCGACAATGATAACGGCCCCGCGACTATGATAAACTTTCCTGCTGTCAACAGGACCGAGACACAATAACAGCCTCAGTGAAGGAATATTCGCCCACATAGGGATGTGTTGAGTGAGCTGAGTGATGCACAGCTGATTAGGAAATACCGAGTAGACCGTGTGAGGGCATATTGTTCCTCACCAACTTTGTACAAACAGATTTTAGATCGAAAACATCGCCATCTGGCAACTCTGTCCCGTGTTTACACAGATACTGCTCAACGGTTTATCTATATGCCTTATTTTCGGGAATGAATTACTAAATTACTCTCTGTGTCACTGCCTTAAACATGTTATGAATATAAGGGAAGAAGTATCAATCCATAAAACGTGGTCAAAGGATGAATTTACTGATTATATAACCATTTTAAAGAAACAATGACGCTATATTTAGCAGGCGACTATGATAGATGGTTGTTGTGCTAGATTCCAAACTTATGATATATGACGTATGATAAAAATGTATGATATCCAAGAGCTATGATACATTTCTGTCATAGCTATGATATACGTTTTGATAATATCGGTCCAGCATCTCCTGGAGACGGAGGCCACATCTTTGTTTACTGACAGCGGGCACACCCTGAACCCTGCGCCCGCTGGTATGAGACGTGAAGACGCCTCAGAGAAAGATAGACATTCGTGTGATGTGAACGTGTGTGAATGTGACCTAGACATTGGGGTTATAATACCTTTTGTGCATTGATAAGAATCAGGACATTTATTATATCGAGCTGTATAAGGCCGATACATGTGCTGTAATTGATAATAATAACCAATGACCCCACCTTGCGTTTGTTAACCCGTAAATCTACATTGATGAGAATGGGCTCGGCAACGTATTCCCCACTTACACAACAAGTAAATATATGTTACTTCGTGACAGGAAATGCATGAAGCTAACAGAATTACCAGTACAGGGCGTGGCCCTAATTCTTGGTAATGATTTGGCCGGCGGAAAGATGGGTAATCCGTCCCCGCCGGTGCTGCAGGCACAGCCCAGTGCTTCGACAGCTTTGTTTCAATTAGAATCAGAAATGCCACAAACTTTCTCTTTTTGCGCCGTCACGCGCTCGATAGCAGAAAAAGCCCAGGCAACTGAGTCGTTGCAGGTCCAAGATTTGTACAATAATGTTGCTGAGGGAGACTTAGACGTCTCTAGTTTATTTGTCGACCCCTCTTCTCTCTTTTCTCCTTTGTCCCCAGATGAGCTGACCAGCGTAAGACAGGGGTTGGTAGTGGCCCAGAGAGAAAACGGGAGTTTACGGCCGATGCTGGAGTAGGCTCAGGATTCAAGGGGAGACACCGGGCCTACGACCACGTACTACCTCAAAGAGGGTGTGATTTGTAGGAGGTGGCTACCACCTACTTTTCCTCGGGAGGACGCACCCTGGTCGGCAGTGGAACAAATAGTGGTGCCTGTTACCTATCGGCACACTATTTTGGAGATGGCACACGACGAACGATTCGCCGGACACCTTGGCTACCGCAAAGCAGTGGAAAAGATAAGCCGACACTTCTTCTGGCCAGGTATGAGGCGTGATGTCACCTGGCACTGTCGGCAGTGTCACATATGTCAGAAGGTAGGCAAGCCAAACCAGAAAATTCCGCCTGCCCACCTAGTGAAAATTCCCCACCTGCCTGAACCTTTTGCTAGTATTCAAATATATGTTGTGGGTCCTCTGCCTAAAACTACAAGGGGTCACGAGTACATTGTAACAGCCATCGACACCGCCTCACGTTATGGGCACGCTGCTGCTATTAGGAAGCTCTCGGCGACAGCCGTGACTAAATTATTATAAGACTTTTTTGCTACATTTGGGCTTCCGAGTCGAGTTCAAACGGGCAGAGCTTCTTATTTCACTGGTAAAGTTTTTCGGGAGTTTGTGAGGTCGATCGGAATTAAGCATTCACTTTCTAGTCCATACCACCCAGAGAGCCAGGGTGCGGTGGAGCGTAGTCACCAGACCATGAAATGTATCCTCCGAAAACTTGCTGGGGAACATTATTCTCATTGGGATACGGACACGGTAACCTTGTTCAGTGCCCTATAATCCCCACACGCACGCTACTCCTTACCAGAAGGCTTGAGGACCATATGAGAGGTGACGCCCAACAGCTCTTCGATGGTTGTATCGTTCCATCCTTTAGCAGAGACTAACTCTGCCTTCGCAGCTAGGAGTCGGTCGTGATGCAAGCGCCGTGGTCGAGCGTACACTGGTGGACCTGTCGTCTCGATAGGATGGAACACGTCATGGACAGTAGCTGATCGCCGTTGGAGAGGCTCTGTGTGAGTAGGACATTTTTGAAGGTCTACAAAATCCGTATTATTATGAATGAGTGTGATACGTGGGCTCTCACACCTGGCAACGGTACTACCAATGGTGGTGTGTGATGACTGCGGTCGTAAGCAGCGGTTGCCAGGGTCAACAAACAGCTCATAATAAGTAAGAAAGTCGTATCCCAGTATGGGCTGAGTAACTTCTGCAACTACAAAAACCCATGGGAACTTACTGGACAAACCGAAATCCATCGTGATCCTCTCTGTGCCATAAATCGCAATTGGTGTTCCGTTGGCCGCCAGAAGGTCGAACTCAGGTGGCGTATACTTGCGGTCATCCTGGGTAGGAGGGAGAATGCTGATGGATGCTCCTGTGTCCACTAAGAACTCTTGCCAGTGCATTGCTCTCTTACACGTAGCAAAGACACAGGAGCGTTAAAAACTGCGGAGGAGCTCGCATTCACTTGCCCCCGCCGAACTCGTTTCCCGACCACTGGCATGGTGGACGGCACTGTCTGGCCTTGGCACCAAAGGTGGAATGGTACCAGCACAGTTCAACGTTGGAAAAGGTAGAAAACGTTGGATGGGACGCACTATAACCGTTGAAACTGTTACGCCCTCTATGTGGAACAAACGGGCGAGACTCTTATATTCATGCGCTCCTCAATGGCGTCCAATCGTTGCAAGATTTGGCGAAGCGGAGTGCCTGAAGTTTCAGCTCTAGGTAATCTTGCAGCACAGACATGTTGATCCTCCGTAGTGTCTCCAGACATCAACGACCCCATATAAGGTGGTGGAGCCTCTGGGGGGCAGGCATGGCGACATTCCCTTGTTGGCTGTAGGTCCATTTTTGGAACATTTCTATCGGTGGAGAAAGCATTTACAACATTGGATAATGCTGGGTTAGGTGCAAGTGTGGTAGAATGAGTACGGTCTGACAATTGTAATGTCATTCGATCGGCTGCAGAGACGAATGTAATAATAGATGTGCTATTATCAAAAGAGGACAGAGCAACTCTTACCTACCAAGTGGGTGAGTGCCTACTCTAGGGAGTAGGCAGTCAGACACCTGCCGCCATGGTGAAATACTCCCGGGGAGGTACTTACGGGAGTTGAGGGGGTGCTGCAGACTTATCATTGAAATCTCCCGTGTCCTCTCTTTCCATATCCCTTAGTGTCTCTGATACACAAGAGAGTAGCTGCAGCCTGCACTCTATAGACAATTCCTCTTACTACTCACATTACACTACATGCACTTACATCCCTACACTATCTTCACTCAAAATTTTATTATGCCTAGTAATCGCCCTGCCTCGGAGTTCCTAACTGGAGGGGACCAGAAATATCCCCAAGTCGGACAGTCTTCAAGATGTCGACCCGAGGTGTCTTGATACTTCTAGCCTTCTCTCCTTAAACTTTTGCAACATTCGCGGCCTTAGATCTAACTTTCTCTCTGTCGAACATCCTCTCTCCTCCTCTAAACCTCATCTTCTTTTCCTCACCGAAACTCAGTTGTCTATGAGCACTGACAGTAGACCTTTTTCTGTCTCCTCTTACTGTCTCTATTCT
Organism: Chionoecetes opilio; assembly: GCA_016584305.1. Classification (NCBI taxonomy): domain Eukaryota; kingdom Metazoa; phylum Arthropoda; class Malacostraca; order Decapoda; family Majidae; genus Chionoecetes; species Chionoecetes opilio. The sequence goes on from JACEEZ010022529.1 coordinate 154,136, forward strand.
CATTTTAAATCCAAAGCTGGCTGTTGCGTATATGTGCGCAATGACATCACTTGCTCTCGTGCCCACGGCCTTAAAATCTTCCGAATTTTCTACCATCTGGCTTCAACTTCAATGTCACTCTCTTACTAAATTTATCTGTGCTGTATATCTCTCACCTAACCCCTCTGACTATGTAAAATTCTTCGACTATTTAACATCAAAAGTGGAGCACATCTCATCTCATTTCCTTTAGCAAAATTTTCCCATTTTTGGGGGACTTCTATTTTCACCACCAGCTTTGGCTATCATCTCTTTCACTGACCAATCTGGTAAACAAGCCTTCAACTTTTCTATCCCCCAAGACCTAGAGCAGCTGGTGCAGCACCTACCCGTATTCCTGACCGCTTGGAGACACGCCCAACATTCTTGATCTTTTCCTAATACTAAAACTTTGCTTACTCTGTGAAAACTATTTCTTTCCGTTGGGTTCCTCCGATCACAATCTTATTTCTGTAACCTGTCCTATCGCCCCCGGGTACCGTCTCGGGACCCACCTAAGTGGAGGTGCTTCTGGCACTTCAACTCAGCGAGTGGGAAGACCTAAGGCAGTACTACTCTGATTTTCCATGGAATGATTACTGCTTCCATGTAAAAGACCTCTCTCTTTGTGCAGAGCGCATAAATGAGGTTCATAGTCCTGGCATGGAGGCGTACATTCCACATACTTTCCCTAATCCTAAAGCCCGTCAACCTTGGTTTAACTCTGCTTGTTCTCATGCTGTCCGAGATAGAGAGGTGGCTCACAAACGGATCGTAAGCATCCATCTCCGGGAAACTCATGCCCCTATATATTTCTGCCGTAATCATGCCAAATCTTTACTTCAACTTATCAAAAACTTTTCATTCATAGAAAATGTCAAATCTTTCTGAATAATTTTCCTCTCGTGACTTCTGGCTTTCTAGCTAATAACATCTCTAACAATTTTCTTCTTCATCTTTCCCCCCTATGCTTCCCCCAGATGGCTCCACAGCTGCTCATCTACTTCTAAAGGTGAACTCTTCGCTAAAAACTTTTGCTAAAAATTCCACTTGGCTGATGAAGGGTTGTTCCTCCTTCTCCTCCACCCTCGACTATATTTGCCTGTCATTAAGTTTCCTTTCGGAATGATGTTTCTTTGCCCTTTCTGGCCTAGATCCTCGGAAGGCTTACGGTCCTGACGGAGTCCCTCCTATTGTTCTAAAAAACTGTGCTTCTGTGCTTGCACCTTGCCTGGTCAAACTTCTCCGTCTTTGTCTATCTACTTCCCCTTTCCTTCTTGCTGGAAGTTTGCTCACATCCAACCTGTTCCCAAGAAGGGTGACCGTTCTAATCCTTCAAACTACCGTCCTATAGCTTTGAACTTCCTACCTTTCTAAAGTTTTTGAATCTATACTTAAAAGAAGATTCTGAAACATCTATCTGCTCACAATCTTCTATCGATCGTCAGTACGGTTTCCGTAAAGGGCGATCTACTGGCGATCTTCTAGCTTTCCTAACTGAATCTTGGTCATCCTCCTTTAGGGGTTTCGGGTTTAAACTTTGGCTGTTGCCCCTTTACATATCAAAAGCTTTTGATAGAGTCTGGCACCCAAAACTTAATTTCCAAACTACCCCCATTCGGTGGTCTATCCTTCTCTCTGTACCTTCATTTTAAGTTTCCTTTCAAAACCCTTTTATTGCAGCTACTGTAGACGGACATTTCTCTTCTCCTAAATCTATCAATAGTGGTGTTCCCCAGGGTTCTGTCCTATCACCCAACTCTCTTTCTATTATTCATTAAAGATTTTCTAAGTCTAACTCAAAGCCCTATCCCCTTCTACGCTGATGATTCTACCCTGCATTTTCAACGTCGTTTATTAGACGTCCAACCCTTTAAAAGGAACTAAGTGATTCACGATGAGATGCCACTGAGCGCCTAACTTCTGATCTTTCTATAATTTCTGATTTGGGGCCAAAGCAAAACCCCGTTTTGTTCAATGCCCCAAAAGCCCAATTTCTTTACCTATCTACTCGACAAAACCTACCAGATAACTATCCCCTCTTCTTCAATGACACCAAAATGTCTCCTTCTTCTACAATGAAAAATTCTAGGGACTATCCTTTACTAAAAATCTGAACTGGAAATCTCACATCTCATCTCTTGCTAAAACAGCTTCTTAAGAAGTCAGGTGTGCTGTGGCGTCTGCGTCCTTTTTTTTTCTCCCTCCAATTTCTTGTCTTACAGGGGCCTTTTCGCCCATGTATAGAGTATGTCTCACATGTTGGGGAGGATCCACTCATACAGCTCTCCTAAACAGGGTTGAGTCAAAAGCTTTTCGTCTCATCAAATCCTCTCCTCTGATTTCCTGTCTTCATCTTTAAATCACCGCCGCAATGTTGCTTCTATTGCTATCTTCTACCGTATTTTTTATGCTCACTGCTCTTCTGAACTGTAACGCATGCCTCCCCACTCCCGCGATCTCGCTGCACAAGACTTTCTACTCATTCTCATCCCCATTCTGTCCATCTTTCCCAATGCAAGAGGTTTAAACAGTATCTTTACTTTCATCCCTTCACTGGTAAAATTTTGGAACTCTCTTCCTGTTTCTATTTTTCCACTTTCCTATGACTTAAATCTTTTCAAAAGAAGAGTAACAAGACACTTCCCGAACTAAGTTGGCTCACCCCTCTGTTTTTATTTTATTCTCTTACTGTATTCTTTATAGGGACTGGCAACTAAGCGGGCTTTGTGTTACCCATTTTTGTTGTGCCCTTGGCCAGTAGGCCTTGTGATGTAAAAAAAAAAAAAAAAAAAAAAAAAAAGGCAGCTTCTGAAGAAACATGGATCGAAGCACTGCTGTTGGCAATGACGTGTTGCACCGTATATTAATTAGTTGCAACTGCTGCCACAGGATAAACGGCATCATGTCCCCCAAAGTGATGGTTTGTAGTTCGTGTAGATGATGGTGGACTGGTCTTCGGTACACGTCTAACAAAGCACTTTTCAGAGCCGCGAATCTGTTGTAGTCCGGGGGCCAGGTAATTGTGCTTTGTACGAGTGTGGCTACCTCGGTAGGCAAGGCATAGACAACAGCGTTGAATTTTTGTTGGTCTTTGGCCGAGGTGTTAACCAGGTAGCCCTGGACGTGCAACAGCCAATCCTGTACATTGTAGTGGAAGGATGGTAGTTGCAACCGGTCAGTTGCCATGTCACTCACTTCACACTTCACTATTCAACATAGGGCTTCACAGGTCACTCCGGGGTCACCAATTATTGAGTCACGCTATCACAGGCTCAAATTAAGTAAACACACCGTAACTTTGCCCTTTACTTAACATTAAATAGCCGTCATCAACATAATATGTCAATAAAGAACACAGGTCGCTGGATCACAGCCAAATAATACGTTGCCAAGGAAGACAACGTAACGTGGTGGATGTGTGAAGCAGCACCGAACCAGGAGGACGAGTCGTAGGGTTACTAAACCTCGTAATCCATGCAGGTAGACGAGGCGGCTGGCCAGGGCGTAGGTGAGGTCCGTAACTCCCTGTAACCCATACAGGTAGACGAGGAGAAGGATGACCAGGACGTAGTCAGGTCCGTGGCTCCGTTAGTGCTGTGAGGAGTGTGTGTGCGGTCGCAGGAATCTACCGCTGTCCTGGTCCATCCTCGTTATATACCCGACGGTCCACGTGACTCCAGTGACGTGGCCGTGAAGAAGGCGGTGCCCCCTTGTGGTGGTGATTCATTGAACCGCCTTGCTTCGAAGCTCCGGGGCACCACACTACAACCCTCGTCACCAGCTGCCCACATTCTCTCCTTGAGGTTATACAAAGGACCTCTTACTCTGTGTGCAAAAACGAGCTCGTATGGGCTAAAACCTGTACTTTCGGATGGCATGTCCCTCATAACAAACAAAATATACGGGAAGTCCGTATCCCAATGAGAATAATATTCTTCAGCAAGTTTTCGGAATATACATTTCATGGTCTGGTGACTACGCTCCACCGCACCCTGACTCTCTGGGTGGTATGGACTAGAAAGTGAATGCTTGGTTCCGATCGACCTCACAAACTCCCGAAAAACTTTACCAGTGAAATAAGAAGCTCTGCCCGTTTGAACTCGGCTCGGAAGCCCAAATGTAGCAAAAAAGTCTTATAATACTTTAGTCACGGCTGTCGCCGAGAGCTTCTTAAGAGCAGTAGCGTGCACATAACGTGAGGCGGTGTCGATGGCTGTTACAATGTACTCGTGACCCCTTGTAGTTTTAGGCAGAGGACCCACAACATATATTTGAATACTAGCAAAAGGTTCAGGCAGGTGGGGAATTTTCACTAGGTGGGCAGGCGGAATTTTCTGGTTTGGCTTGCCTACCTTCTGACATATGTGACACTGCCGACAGTGCCAGGTGACATCACGCCTCATACCTGGCCAGAAGAAGTGTCGGCTTATCTTTTCCACTGCTTTGCGGTAGCCAAGGTGTCCGGCGAATCGTTCGTCGTGTGCCATCTCCAAAAAAGTGTGCCGATAGGTAACAGGCACCACTGTTTGTTCCACTGCCGCCCAGGGTGCGTCCTCCAGAGGAAAAGTAGGTGGTAGCCACCTCCTACAAATCACACCCTCTTTGAGGTAGTACGTGGTCGTAGGCCCGGTGTCTCCCCTTGAATCTGAGACTACTCCAGCATCGGCCGTATAATCTCGTTTTCTCTCTGGGCCACTACCAACCCCTGTCTTACGGTGGTCAGCTCATCTGGGGACAAAGGAGAAAAGAGAGAAGAGGGGTCGGCAAATAAACTAGAGACGTCTAAGTCTCCCTCAGCAAAGTTATTGTACAAATTTTGGACCTGCAACGACTCAGTTGCCTGGGCTTTTTCTGCTATCGCGCGCTTGACGGCGCAAAAAGGGAAAGTTTGTGGCATTTCTGATTCTAATTGAAACAAAGCTGTCGAAGCACTGGGCTGTGCCTGCAGCACCGGCGGGGACGGATTACCCATCTTTCCGCCGGTCAAATCATTACCAAGAATTAGTTCCACGCCCTGTACTGGTAATTCTGTTAGCTTCATGCATTTCCTGTCACGAAGTAACATATACTTACTTGTTGTGTAAGTGGGGAATACGTTGCCGAGCCCATTCTCATCAATGTAGATTTACGGGTTAACAAACACAAGGTGGGGTCATTGGTTATTATTATCAATTACAGCACATGTATCGGCCTTATACAGCTCGATATAATAAATGTCCTGATTCTTATCAATGCACAAAAGGTATTATAACCTCAATGTCTAGGTCACATCCACACACGTCCACATCACACGAATGTCTATCTTTCTCTGAGGCGTCTTCACGTCTCATACCAGCGGGCGCAGGGTTCAGGGTGTGCCCGCTGTCAGTAAACAAAGATGTGGCCTCCGTCTCCAGGAGATGCTGGACCGATATTACCAAAACGTATATCATAGCTATGACAGAAATGTATCATAGCTCTTGGATATCATACATTTTTATCATACGTCATATATCATAAGTTTGGAATCTAGCACAACCATCTATCATAGTCGCCAGCTAAATATAGCGTCATTGTTTCTTTAAAATGGTTATATAATCAGTAAATTCATCCTTTGACCACGTTTTATGGATTGATACTTCTTCCCTTATATTCATAACATGTTTAAGGCAGTGACACAGAGAGTAATGTAGTAATTCATTCCCGAAAATAAGGCATATAGATAAACCGTTGAGCAGTATCTGTGTAAACACGGGACAGAGTTGCCAGATGGCGATGTTTTCGATCTAAAATCTGTTTGTACAAAGTTGGTGAGGAACAATATGCCCTCACACGGTCTACTCGGTATTTCCTAATCAGCTGTGCATCACTCAGCTCACTCAACACATCCCTATGTGGGCGAATATTCCTTCACTGAGGCTGTTATTGTGTCTCGGCCCTGTTGACAGCAGGAAAGTTTATCATAGTCGCGCTAGAACTCGGTGAGCCCACTCTTAGCCTCCTGCGCGGTTTGTGATAGTCCCCCCCAAATTTATGATATTTGCCAGCCAGTTGTGCCTAAAATGGGCCATTTTGTCCAGCTATGATATACGTTCTTAACTATGATCGCTTTGGAAATACCGGTCCTGCCCTCTAACGGCATGTGGTGACGGGGGACGGACATCATGGGCGTGACACGTCATAGCAATAACTCTTAAAATAATTACATGATTAGCAGAAAAGGTGCATGCATGAAATATAAATGTAGGGACAAACATATGTGCATCTAAAGCCAACATCGCTCGGTAGGCCAATACCTGGCGCGTCCTCGCACCGTCCTAGAGACATGTACCTAACCATGTTACAATTATGTATTTACCTGATTTCGTCGGATATTGATTGCCCTTCAGGAGAACATACAAAGATAGGGCCTTTGAATTGAGCTACAATTTCAATTGAGCTTGTGAAATTAGCTATAAATCCTTCGTGCAGTTTTTCAGGAAAGGTATTCAAATAGTCAGACCGCAAATAGCAAGCCATACGAATTGCGAAATGACCGGAAACTTTCTGATACACTGCACCTGCGGGATATACTACAGACACATATAATGATTGTGTAAAGAAGAAATAGTGATGTCCGAAGAAACTTTTGTGAAAGAATGGTCGTGAACTCAAGTGGGTGTAAGGACATAAGAAGATAAGGCCTGAGAAGCATTTGCCTGAGTTAGCACCACCTCACAAATACCCTCACCTATAGGTAAGAAAGCAAAGAGAGACGCGGGGCAAAAATACAGGTTCAAACATTCTGTACGGCACCTATCCAAATCAGACATGCTTCCAGTAGTATACTGGTTATATTTATTATTAATCAACACCACAGTGCTTGGTTGATTCAGTATCAAAAGCAAAATTCGTTCACTGAAAAGGAAAATATTTCCATTATGAACCGTTTCCTTTAATTAATATTTATTATTAAATATTACTCCCTAATTAGTGACCTTAAACACATGTTCGGATGGAAAAGAACATGTTTAACAACGGCATCTGACGTTAGCACTGATTCAAGGAGAGGCTAATAGTGTTGAATGCCATAAAAACCAATGGTGTCAACTTGCAATTCTACTTCGCTATTTCCTAGGCATGCATAAAATCAGTAATAGGAACGAGTGAAGTAGTTCCTCTTCCACGCCGCTGCGTCAACCTTTATTTGTTAGTATTTGTTTTTTTAGTTCTTACAATAGAATTAACGAATTATTTTAAAACAGGGAGTGCTTGTTCTTAACACAGTAAAAGCTCGTTTAAAAGCTCTGCTTGTTTATGCTTTTTTAAATGGATGAGTTATCAATAAATGAAGTTAAGGAGGTTAGTTGGAAGTACCTCACCAAGTTCTTCCAGAGCTCATGCATTTTTCTTATACCAAATAACATGCACGAAAATTGTCCAAGAAAAGGGAATTAAAAAGACAAGCAATCAATTACGCGGACCCTAAATTAAGCATGAATTTGGTCAGTAGGAGCATTAGATTTGTTAGTTTCAAGCGCGTAGCATCGCCTAAGTTTAGCAGTTCTACTAAGCATAAATCAGGCTTGGCATTGGTCCGTTTAAGTCGATCACTGTGAATGACTTCTAATGTATTTAACCACGGATCTAAAAAATCAAACTTTTTTTCCATGGAGTTTTCTTAACACCCGGCGCGGACCCACACATTTAGGAGCTAATTTAGAGTTCCGTTCCGGGACTCGAATCATGTCGAGTCACCAACCCGGGTTTGAAGGGTGAAGAGCGCCGGTGTTGTTGCGAGCACATAGCAGTCTTGGAAGCCTGTAATTTATCTCTGACATCGGAATATAAGTCCGAGAAAGCTTTAAGTTGACATTTAGCAGAAATTTAGCATTTAGCATTTTGACATTGGCAGAAATTATAAATTAGGCTAGATAGTAAAAGGAATTAGATAGGTGTAAAACAGTCAAAATACTGATGCCGCCTTGGACTCGTTTGTGTTGGTACGACTGCCCGAATCTCCACTGGCCGGGCATTTCTTGACTATCCCACCGGTGGAAATACGACGGTCGGGAATCTCCACCTGCCGGGATTTGACGAGCATTCTTGCATTTAGCCCATAGTTTCCATTGATTTACAGACTACGGATGTGAGGATGATCGATCTGTAGTTGCTCGGTTGTGTGGAATTACCTTTCTTCTATATCGGAGTAACATTTGCAAGTCTCCAATTGCAAGGAACTTAGAGGAATTTAGAGTATTGTTAAATAGTATTGAAAGAGGTTTCCAAATATGGTACTTCGTTTATAAAAAAAACTCGCGGTGCAATACAGTCTGGCCTAGGAGATTTGTAAACTTTGAGTGTATCTATTGCTTTAATTACTGTCACCTTTAAAAATTCAATGGAATTACGTTTATTTGATCGCAGCCCACTTATTCTAGTTTATTTATATCTTCAACAGATCTACGGCGAATATTCCACTTCATCGTCAACCTGCTGGGGGAGCTGGTGAAGGTGGAGGGCAAGATGAGCCAGGAACTGTCGGCTCTGCTCCCGAAGCTGCTGGTGATAGCCGAGACCACCCTCACCTGGTCCTTCATCTCCCTGCACTATATCCTTTTATAGCATTACGTGTATTTGTGTGTGTGTACTTAGTATGATGTAGATATACCTGTGTGTGGGGGTGCGGTGTGTTTGGTGTTTTACTTTTTTACAGGAATTACCACGTGTAGGTCTCGTGGCCTTTTGTAGCTTCCTTATTTTCTTATGTTCTTAACTGAAAAAACTGAAGCAAAGTAGACATTAAATATTTCAGCCACCTTGATTTAAATATTAGTTTGTGTACGGTTTTCAAGGCAAAGTGGACCTATATTCGCTGTGATAACTTTCTTCTTACGCACGTTAACTGAAAAAATCTTTAGGGTTCGATTTACTGACACTCGCAATCTAAAATTCATGATATTTCTTACTTTTCTTAATCAACTTTTTCGTATCACGTGGAAGTCTTTTGAACTATGTTATCATTTTCGATTTGAGATGACAAGCAATAACGGTAATACAGTAATAAAGGTCCGCATTTTATGTAAACGCCCAGATTCAACTTGACTGTGCCAACACTTGAGTTTATTCTACAGAGGTGTGGCACATTGTATTACCGGCTTTATCCAATGTCACACTGCTGGGTCAGTGATTGTTGAGAGTCGGTAGCGTTGTTGAGAGATCAATTAATTTAATTCCATCTCTTATAAATAAATGGTAACATAATATATATTTATGTAGAGTAGTTCTACTGAATCACTACTACTGATGATCAGTTTATTTTACGGTATAAACACTACTTGCTCATTACTATACACATTTAGTCAGGGGCGGAGGTAATATATATCAACTAGCTAGCACCTGCAGGTCAAGGCAGAGCAGCGGGTCAACCACGACTGGCCGGCAGTTGCTGGAGAGGGGCGTGTCAGGGTAACAGGTGTGAGTGCCGTGTGGGAGTACTTGGGACTCCACGCTTATTTTCCGTTCACTACGTTTATATTTATGTTTATTTCTTCATACTACCGTCCTATAGCTTTGACTTCCTGCCTTTCTAAAGCTTTTGAATCTATACATAATAAGAAGATTCGTAAGCATCTATCTGCTCACAATCTTCAATATGATCGTCAGTACGGTTTCCGTAAAGGGCGATCTACTGGCGATCTTCTAGCTTTCCTAACTGAATCTTGGTCATCCTCCTTTAGGGGTTTCGGTGAAACTTTTGCTGTTGCCCTTGACATATCAAAAGCTTTTGATAGAGTCTGGCACAAATCTTTAATTTCCAAACTACCCTCATTCGGTTTCTATCCTTCTGTCTGTACCTTCATCTTAAGTTTCCTTTCAAATCGTTCTATTGCAGCTACTGTAGACGGACATTGTTTTTCTTCTAAATCTATCTAACAGTGGTGTTCCTCAGGGTTCTGTCATATCACCTACTCTCTTTCTATTATTCATTAATGATCATCTAAGTCTAACTCAAAGCCCTATCCACTCCTACGCTGATGATTCTACCCTGCATTTTTCAACGTCGTTTATTAGACGTCCAACTCAACAGAAACTAAGTGATTCACGGAGAGATGCCACCGAGCGCCTAACTTCTGATCTTTCTATAATTTCTGATTTGGGCAAAGCAAACCTTTTTTTGTTCAATGCCTCAAAAACCCAATTTCTTCACCTTCTTCACTCGACAAAACCTACCAGACAACTATCCCCTCTTCTTCAATGACACTCAACTATCTCCTTCTGCAATGAACATTCTTGGAGTGTCCTTTACTAAAAATCTGAACTGGAAATCTCACATCTCATCTCTTGCTAAAACAGCTTCTAAGAAGTTAGGTGTCCTGTGGCGTCTGCGTCCTATTTTTTCTCCCTCCCAGTTGCTTGCTCTGTACAGGGGCTTTATCCGCCCATGTATGGAGTATGTCTCACAGGTATGGGGAGGATCCACTCATACAGCTCTCCTAAACAGGGTTGAGTCAAAAGCTTTTCGTCTCATCAACTCCCCTCCTCTGACTGACTGTCTTCAATCTTTAAATCACCGCCGCAATGTTGCTTCTCTTGCTATCTTCTACCGTTATTTTCATGCTCACTGCTCTTCGGAACTTGCTAACTGCATTCCTCCCCCCCTCCCGCGGCCTCGCTGCACAAGACTTTCTACTCATTCTCATCCCTATTCTGTCCATCTTCCTAATGCAAGAGTTAATCAGTATCTTTACTCTTTCATCTCTTTCACTGGTAAACTCTGGAACTCTCTTCCTGATTCTATTTTTCCACCTTCCTACGACTTAAATCTTTTCAAGAGAAGAGTAACAAGACACCTCCCGAACTAAATTGGCACACCCCTCTTTTATATTACTCTCTTACTGTCTTCTTTATAGGGACTGGCAACTAAGCGGGCTTTGTGTTACCTATTTTTGTTGTGCCCTTGGCCAGTCCTTTATGATGTAAAAAAAACCTAAGAAAAAAAAGAAAAAAAAACTTAAAAAGATGCATCACATACTAGCTTTAATGGTAGACTAGGTTGAAAATGAACAAGAATTCTGGGAAAGGTGTTTTCTTCTTTTATCTTCTGAATTACTTCCCTATAGGCTGTTGACCAGTACCATTCATTATCCTTTTTTAAAAGATTATACAGAGGGTGAGCAATCATCGCAAGGTTGGGAACAAATCTACCGTAGAAAGTAACTAGCCCCATGAATGCTCTCAATTCTCCTACATTTTGGGGCTCCTTAGCCCTTTTTACTGCATTTATCTTCTCTGAGGTTTTGTGAATACCGTCTCCATCTACTTTAAACCCCAGATACTCTACAGAGGACACTGCAAAATGACACTTATCCTTGCGGATTTTTAATCCATTTTCCTTTATGATTTGTAATACTGCCCTGAGTCTATCTAAGTGTTCCACTTCATCTTTGCCAGCAACTAAAATGTCATCAACAAAACATAAGATACCCTGCAATCCTGTGAAAAATTTGTCCATAGTTTGTTGCCACAAAGCCGGGCTACTGGCAACACCATACGGCAGCCTCTTGGGACGAAATAAGCCTAACTGTGTACTGAGTGTGCATATTTCCTGAGACTCTTTGTCCATAACCAGTTGCTGAAATGCCTGTTTCAAATCATTTTGGAAAAAATATTACAATCTCCTAGAGCAGCAAACATGTCATCTGGTTTGGGAAGTGGGTGTTGTGCTACTTTCAGCTGAGGGTTCATGTTACTTTATAATCCCCACACAGTCTAATGGCACCACCACTCTTGACTGCTGGTACTATAGGGGTTCCCCATTCCGAGTAGGTAACCTTTTCCAATGTATTGTTGTCTACAAGTCTCTGAATTTCTCGTTCTAAATGGGGTTTTAAGGCAAAAGGAATATGTAGGGGGACAACATTTTGGTTTGTATCCGGTTGCAGGAACAAAGTGGCAGTCCTACCTTTAACTGTGCCTAACCCTTCATTAAATATGTCTTCATACTGTGCTATTAACTTGGCTAAACCCTCTTTTGGCTTACTGTTATTTACTTTGAATATGCTATGCCAAATTCAGAGGTATGGTATTTAGGCAATCTAACCCAAACAGAGACTGTCCTTGCCCTTGAACTATGGTAATGGGCATATATTTATATTCCTGGTTATTATACCTTACATCTACTTTTGCTGTCCCCTTAACATCTTTGCTTTTGTGATTATAATTATAGTCTATCAAGTCTTTGTGACATTCATTCATTCAGACCACAATGAAAGAAATGTACTGTTGATAGAAAGTTATGGCCTACCCGTTACAGCAAGAGCAATTGAACAGGCAACCAAACAAGACCCAGTCCTATCACAATTACTTCAAGAGTTAGTTACGGGCCGTAGCCAGGTCTCAGATCGGAGCGACTGTGAGCCTTACATAAGGGTGTGGTCAGAGTTGTCGGTAGAACAGGGATGCATACTTAGAGGAGCTAGGGTAGTAATGCCGGAAAAGTTGAGAGACCAGTTTCTTAAGGACCTTCATGCAGACCATCAGGGAATAGTGAGATCAAAAGCAGCTAGAACTTATGTTTGGTGGCCAGGTATGGACAAACAAATTGAGATGTATGTTAGACAATGCCTCTCATGTGCGGCACATCAGAGTGATCCTAAGGCAGCTCGTATGCATCCATGGGAATACCCAAGACATGCGTTGGCAAAGATTACACATTGATTTTGCTGGACTTTCTAGCCATTCATCTAACATAGTGCATGCTTTCAAAGTGGCGAGTTATCCATGCAGTCCACTACCCCAAGCTACAACTACCGCACGAATGCAATCTTTGCCAGCAACGATGTGCAGAAGTTTATACAATGCGTCCTACACAGCAATGTACAATGAACNCTCTTTTTATGATGACGGACCCAGCATACTCTAGGGGACCGACCCCCGGCATCGAAGGTCCCGTTCGAATCCCAGCTTTCAACCTTTATTGGTGAGACCCCTACTCTAACAGGCGCAGTGAGTAGGATGTGGATGCACATTCCCCCGGTCAGCTGCGGGAGGCAGCCTAGGGGGGGATGGGGTTGTCACTAGGTTTTCCGTTGTACGGAAGCACCCGCCCGCTCAAGGTCCCGGGTTCGAATCCCGAGCGGTGCAACCTTTATTGAGAGACCCCCTACTCTAACACTATGTTTTGTGATTATAGTCTCTCAAGTCTTTGTGACACTCATTAATCATTAATTAGGAATGATCTAGCCACTCCTCAGATACAATTGTTACATCTGCAGCTGTATCTAACTGCATTTCAACTGGTTTACCATTTACTTTCACATCAGCAAAATTCTTTTAATATTCTCTCCCACTGAATTTACTCTGAAAGCAAAATCCTGAGTGACTTTATGGCCTTGATGTACATATTCGATGGTGGGTTGCTGTGTGGGGTATCTGGCTCAGACCATTCTGTGGCAGTGTATACATGTTTTTTAGTTTTACCAGTACTGCTTGAAATGCCCAGGTATTCCACAAGCTGTACACTTTTGGCTGTTAGCAGGACATTTGTCAAGCTCCCAAAAGGCATGATTTCTGTTACCACATCTGGTGCAAGTTTTTACTGGTTTATTCTCCGCTTGTGGAAAACTTGGCTTTCTTTGATTATCTCTGGGCATAAAGTTTTTATGTGTGACTTGGCATACCTGCTGCGGATCATTGTTACTTGCATTAATAGACCTACTACCTTCAATGACATTTGCTTGTTTGTCTGCTGCTTCCATAGCCTAGCTGTTTGTAAAAGTTTATCAGAGTCAAGTCTTTCTTTCTCTTGGAGTACTTTATGTCTTAATTGTGACGAAGAACATTTTTTCATCACTTGACCTAATATGCATCATTAGCATCTTGAAACTCACAGGTCACTGATAATCTTTTTAGTCTAGTAACAAAAGTATCTGTTGATTCTGTGGTTCCGGCTGAATTTGTCTAAACAAAACACGCTCATACCTTATATTTGTTTAAGGGGCAAAATAGTTATCTAGGGCTGTCTGCACCTCCTGTACTGTAGTCAAGGGAGGAGGCAAAGTAGAAAATATCTCTTGTACCTCTGGTCCTGCCACATGAAGCAATAAGGCACGCTTCTGGTCGTTGTTGTTGACACCGGTGGCTGCAAGGTAAAACTCAAACCCTTTCACCCACTTCTTCCACCTGGTGCCCACTAAACGATGGTTCCTCAGCCACCGAAAATGATGAAGGTTGTGACAAAGTCCAAAGTCATCTTGTACTGCCGTGCTGCACGCCTGCTTAGGTTTGCGTTGCCCCGTTCTCATCGCCACTGTTATGTTCTCGTCCTTGGTGACGTACCTGTAACAAGTTACCAAAGTTGAGTTGTCCTGTCTGCAGTACATAATATGGTTATGTTATATAGATCCCATACTCTTCGCCACTGTTATGTTCTCGTCCTTGGTGACGTACCTGTAACAAGTTACCAAAGTTGAGTTGTCTGTTTGCAGTACATAATATGGCTATGTTATATAGATCCCATACTCTTCGCCGGATCCTCGGTGAAGTGTTGAGGAGATGGAGAGCCACAATGCCTTATAATCCTTTATTTGTCGTAAGGAGTACGTAGGCCTGTATATTACTTGTTTATAAAATGACTTCTATCTGATATGAAAAGTACAAACAACAACAGCTGAGGCACCGATACGACTTTGATCCCCTTATAGGGGGATCCAAAGACTACTCTATAATGGACTTGCTACTCAGTTTGGGCCATTTAGTACAGCTGATAATCTCTCATATCATAAGAATTATGCAAATTATGACTAAAGCATGACATTTCTACCAGTGTTAGTACATGCCATAAGCTTCATTTTCAGATCGGGAGGTAAGGCAGATTTGACCTCTGAGGACCGTGAGAGGTCAATGACCTCAAAGTATCAAAATATTGATGTTTGGCGTCATTGGTTAATGGTAAACATGTTTATGATGTACAAACCATGCATTTGTGTTCCAATAAAAGTGTCTACATATTCCACACAGCGTTGGTAATTATTTACAGGTGTCTAGCTTTGACCTCTGAGGACAGTGAGAGGTCAATTACCTCAACATATCAAATATTGATGCCAATGAATGTAAACTGTGGTGGCTGGTACTAACACAATTGTTGTACTTGTGTGTTGCAGGATTCCCTGCCTGATGATCGAAGCCAAGATACAAGCATCCCAGACCTGATCGTCACTATGGCAAAGCGTCATATCCTCATAGACCCAGCCCAGCCCTCTACGTCCAAGCAATCAAGACCACCCCCAAGAACTACCTGGGAGCTTTGTATTCTTTGCCAAGCAGAGACAGATGAACCTTTGCAGTGCTCACTAAGATCAACCATGAAACCGAGTGGTAGTGGCTATGCATCATTGACAGAAGACCTCCTCCAGTTCAAGGGACTTCGTCCCATACCAATGGAACTCAACGTGAACAGACTGGATGATGGCGATGGCGTAGAAGCTACCTTGAGGACACACAGTGCTCAGTGGCACAAGAAATGTCGTTTAAAGTTTAACAAAAAAATGTTTGACCAGCAGAGCAGAGCAGAATCAGCTTCAGGACAGCAATCTAGTACCGGTACTCCAACCGTGCACACACGATCAGCAGCTGCCCACAGGCTTCCACAGTCAACCGAGCCTATCTGTTTCTTCTGCAATAAGCCAGCTGGCACTGCAGACTTGCACGAAGCAGCTACAAAGGAAATTGACAAGAACGTTCGGAGATGTGCCACTGAATTGGGGGACACTGAACTGCTGGCCAAGCTGTCTGCAGGAGACATGATTGCCATCGAGGCAAAATACCATCGCAACTGTCTCCGCGCATTATACAACAAAATCAGACCAGCCGCACTCAAGGACGAGGATGCGGATCGTCTGCATGGCATAGGCTTTGCTGACCTGGTGGTATTCATGGAGGACATGCATGCAGATGAGGACAATGCCCATGTATTTAAAGTCTCTGACGTGGCTATACAAGACGAGACTGGAGCAGCTGGGTGCCACGGTAACCAACAGAATACACACAACCAGACTGAAGGACAGACTTCTTTCTGTGCTTCCTGATCTGAGAGCCCATTTTCAGGGCCGAGACACACTTCTCTTGTTTGAGAAAGATATAGGTCCCGCCCTGAAGAGGGCCTGTGATCATGACAGTGATGCCATGCACCTAGTAAGAGCAGCACAGGTAGTACGTAGAGAAATGTTTCAGACCAGGTTCACCTTTGACGGTGCGTTCCACGCTGACTGCCAGAAAGATTATGTGACACCATCCCTCCCTGCTCTGGTGAACATGATCCTCGATGGGGCGAACATCAAGCACCAGACTAAGTTGGCCAACACAAGCACCCAACTGCTGCTCTTACAGTATCGCAGCTACTGGTGTTCAACAGTGTAAAGCATGCACGCAGTGTGGAGTCAACCTCAGTGCGCCACAGCCGCGAGAGAGAAACCCCACTCCCATCTCTACTTGTCCCTCAAGATTCACGCTGTGACCAGGAGCAGAGGTATGATTGACACACTGTTCAGCCTAGGGATGTGTGTCATATGATAGATTACTACAGCTCACAGCAGACATTGCCAATGGTGTCTGCCAGCGCTTCAACATGGAAGAAGTTGTTTGCCTACCCAAGCTGCGCAAGGGACTGTTCACTACTGGGGCTGTCAATAATATTGACCATAACCCCAGCTCTGCGACAGCCAAGGATTCTTTTCATGGCACAGGTATCTCCCTAAAGGGATGTACCGGCTGCTGCAAGTGCACCAAGGCTGCACTCAAGTGCACTGCATTATGTGCATGTTCGGGAGACTGTTAGGTGCAATCAGACACCTTTAGATTTATGCGTCTATATGGATAATGTGTGTGTATTACATGTATCGATATGTACTATACATGTGTCTGAGGTAACTGACCTCACTGTACTTTAAGCTTATAGACTATGTTCAGTGCACATTGAAAATTAAGGTTGCACAGATGATCTTACAACACGATTTCATGCAAGCTGTTCTGGACACCACAATAGCCTAAATGTGTATCTCAATAAATTTGTTTTCTGAGGTCACTGACCTCATTTAAAGCACTTGTTCAGCAGAGCTGGGCACTTCCGTACCTCTGTCCGTACCTCCGTACCTCCGTACCTACGGACTTCCAAACTAGGTCCGGAAGTCCGGAGGTACGGAAAGTTTTTTCAAAGGTACGGAATAACAGGTACGGACCTGCGAAATTTTGGGTCCGTACTTCCGTACCTGATATTTTCTATGATGAAAAAAAAGAAAAAGAAGACGAAAAAAACAGTCCACAGAATAACTTTCACGCGTTTTGGCGGGCAATTTGCCACTACTGTCAGCTGATCATTTCCTAAGGCGAGATCCGTGCATCTGTGGTGCCTGGTAAACACCAAACGTGCGGCATCAAGCTCAAGATCAACAACGTTTTATGTTTACAGTCACATCACCCGGCAACGCGTTTCAAAGTTTCACTGCTATTGCTTACTGTTTAGTGTTTACAACTAAACATGGACAAATACGTGAAAAGAAGTGATAGCGACAGGAGCAGGAGTGTGTCTGGGGATAGTAGCTGTAGTAGTGTGAGCTACAGACCAGCACGCCTGCACCATCTGCGTCCAGAACCCATACACCACAGGGGACGTCAGATATTTCTTTGACTGACGTGGAGCTGGACTCCTCCCAGCTGTTCACCCAGGACATAGAGGAGAGTGGGACTGAGCAGGAGGATCAGAGGAAGAGGCAGGAGGGCACCAGACAGCTAAAGGCTATGCTGTGGCACCTTGAGAAGTAAGACAAATCTAACTGTTCTATTGCAGTATTTTACTAATTTAATATTTTTAAGTTGACATCTTATGATCTTAATAAGTTAATGTTCTTATCGCCTATCGCATCGTGTCAATTAAAACTTAAAAAATTGCAGGTTCTTTGTCTTTGACTCATATGTCAGGACAGAGAATGACACACTGGAGGGAAGTCTGTGCACACTGGGAGGGCTAGGTGTCAGCAGAAAACCTGCCTGTCTAAGGGTAAGGCTGCCACTTACACCTACACCACCAGGAGCAAGGTGAACCTGAAGAAGCATTATGAAAAAATAAGTAAAAATTAAATTATCTGAATAAGTGCATAATGCCTAGTTGCTACAGTGCCTAGCATACAAAGTCGCGAAATACCATCAATTTTTAAATAATTAAAATTTTATTTATATTTTCTTGTTTTCAGATGCACAGTGCCATGCTTCAGTGCGTCAGGACGGCCTTTGATGGGGCGAGCAAGAGGGGCTGCCCCAAGGCCAGGGAGGACGAGCTCCCCGCCAAGAGGGGTGGCCGCCAGCTCTGCTTGGAGGAGTCCTTCAGCCGGAAGGACATAGTGACCCCAGAGGTGCTGAGGAGACTTGCACCAGGTATAATAAAAAAGCATTTATACCCAGCAGTAAAGTTTAAGCTTTTAAAATAACTTCTGATAATAAACAAGATTTAATTCTTTAAATCTATTTCAGGTGGTTCATTGACACTATGATGCCCTTGAGCCTCATAGATCACCCCACCACCAGGCATTTCTTCAGCCTCCTGGCGCCGGAGTTTCCGCTCCGTCCAGGAGGACCCTGGGCAGGGAAATCGACCAGGTCTCCGCCACCGCCAAGTCGGACCTCTTCAGTATGCTGTATGACACCAGCTACGTCGCCACAACGGCCGACAGCTGGACGGCGCACAACAGGGCCTTCATTGGCATGACGTGCCACTGGATCGGCCAGGATCTCCGCCGCCAACATGGCACATTGGCGTGCAAGGAGATCAAGGTAATTAAAAAAAAAAAAAAAAAAAAGTTAAAACTTTATACATAACAATGAATATATTGTTTAGCTTTTAAACTAACTTGTAAGTAGTAACTAACTTGAGTTACCTTATATAGCTAAAAAAAAAAAAAAAAAAAAATTATCGCTAAACACACTATATATATATGAAAAAATTTCCAGGAGAAGCAGACTAATGTGGTCCTGGCGCAGGCCATCTTTGATGTCCACCATGAGTTCGGCCTAGGGAACAAGGTGGTGGCCACCACCACGGACAACGGCGCCAACTATGTGGCTGCCTTCAAGTACTTCGGTGTGGGGAATATGCCTGTGGAGGAAGAGGAGGAGCAGGACCCTGAGGTGGTGGTTGGCCAGCCTGCCAACCTGCATGCCCAGCTGGAGGAGGTGGCTCCTGCTGTGGTTAAGCTGCCCAAGCACTACAGATGTGGGTATGTATGTTTCTGTGATAACAGTTAAAGCTTAAAAGTTTTGAAACAAATATGAAAATAATATAAACGTCAGAAGTTAAAAACTTTAAAAAAATTCAATAAAAACTTGAAAACATTTTTAATTCCAGTGCACACACCCTGAACCTGATCGCCACCGCCGACGTCCAGTCTGTGGCCGAGTGGAACCAGGGCCTTAGGGCGCCGTTCACAAAGGCTGCCGCAAAGGCCCAGGGGACTTGGAACCTGCAGAACCGCAGCTCTGTGGTGGCCAACTCCATCAAGGAGAAGACTGGGAGGAAGCTGAAGACCTATTGCGTCACTAGGCATTCAGCAATATTTTATATTTAATAGATTATCTTTTTTGCGTCAACAATAGAACGGTTTGAAATATTTAGTTACTTGTTTGTAATTATTTTTCAACTTTTTACAAAGGTGGAACTCCTACTACGATGCCGTCCAGAGCCTGATGGACGTCCTCTCCAACCCGGACAAGATGAGGGCCTTGAATGAGATCCTCAGCAAGGGAGGGGTGGCGACGTTTGACGAAAGGGATAAACATGTGAGTGAAATTAATTAAAGTTCTAATTGACAATTGTATACTTTTCTATAATGTATATTACTTATAAAGGTTAACTAAATGATGTGCAACTTTTTAGATTTAATTTTAAATAAATAAAATAATTATAAACTTTTTGTGTAGATCCTCTCTGAGTACCTGAAGGTCATGCAGCCTGTAGCAGAGTGCCTGGACAGCCTCCAGTCCGAGGCCAACGCCTACATGGGCACCTTCATGCCCAACTTGCAGTTGATGCGGGTGCAGCTGGAGACGCTGAAGGTTGACAGGCAAGTAAATTTTTATATTAGATAGCTACAGCACTTGTAACACTTTATAAAGCTACCTAGTATAATTGTTTTAAAATATTTTTTTTTTTTTTTTTTTTTACAGGAACCTTCATTATGCCCAGGCTTTGGTGACTGCACTGCTGGGGAAAGAGGGGAGTGGCAAAGGCTTTTACGGCAGGTTTGCCGACCAGCTTAAGGATGCCGACTTCCTGATGGCCACTGCCCTCCACCCCCACTACACCATATCCCTGGTGCGGCACTTCAGCCCCGACCAGGCCGCCGACATCAAGGACCGTATCGTCAGGGAGGTTAAGGACATTGTGGGCACAAAGGAGGAGGAGCAGCCTGAGGAAAGGAAGGAGAGGATGGACAAGTTCCACCTCCTGCTCTCCAGTACCCCAGTCCCTGAGGTGAGGCGACAGGAAGGGTGGAGGAGACCATCGTCAAGACCCTGGAGGACTGGAAAAGGAAGATGGTGGACATCCCCCTCAGTCCCAACCTGTTCCCCACCCGCTACAGGAATGCCTGGCTGGACCTTTTCAAGAGGTACAACACCCCTCTCCCCAGCTCTGCTGCCGTGGAAAGGCTGTTCAGCTCCGCGGGAGACATCTTGCGGCCGAAGAGGTCCAGCCTCAGCAACATAAACTTTGAGCAGCTGGTGTTTGTGAGGGGCAACATGCACCTCCTAGGCTACAAGGAGGTGTAGCAGCAGTACAAGGAGGAAGAAGGAAGTGGAGTAGGAGTTATACACTCTAGAATAAACTTGTGATTTAAACTAATTAGTCATTTCACTCATTTGTGAACTGTGAAGACTGGAGACAAATTTTATTTTAATTGATTTGATGATTATTTGATGGTAAATATATATTGCTATATATATTTATGAAGCTCTGATGTATTATAGCCTTGTATTTTGTTTTATTTTGAGGTACTGACTATATTTTTCAGGCGCGTTTTAATAGTTATAGGGTACAGGTACGGAGGTACGGAGGTACGGAGGTACGGGTACGAACAGAACAAAGTAAAATAAGGTACGGAAGTACAGGTACGGACGACCCGCGTCCCGAAGTACGGAAGTACAGGTACGGACTACCCCAAATCCAGGAACGTGCCCAGCTCTGTTGTTCAGTCATGGTTGCACCCTGTGATTATGTATAAATAGGCTCTCCAGAAGATAAAGGGACCACACATGGCAACATACCTTTTTAATGATTCCCAAAACAGACAAACTGCACCAGAATCGTGAAAAAATGACAATTTCAATGTAATTGAGGTCATTGACCTCTCACTATCCTCAAAGGTCAAATCTGACTTACCTCCCGATCTGAAAATGAACCTTATGGTATGTACTAACACTGGTAAAAATGTCATGCTTTAGTCATAATTTGCACAATTGTTACGATTATCTGCTGCACTAATTCCCGGTGGAGGCCAGTTTTTGCGATTCCTACATTTTCNTAGGTACAGAGCAGCAGTACAAGAGGAGAAGTGGAGAGATAACTTGTTGTTAACTTAGTATTTCACCATTTGTAAACTGTGAGACGGAGACAAATTTTATTTTAATTGATTGATGTTTATTTGATGGTAAATATATATTGCTATATATATTTATGAAGCTCTGATGTATTATAGCCTTGTATTTTGTTTTATTTTTGAGGTACTGACTATATTTTTTCAGGCGCGTTTTAATAGTTATAGGGTACAGGTACGGAGGTACGGAGGTACGGAGGTACGGGTACGGACAGAACAAAGTAAAATAAGGTACGGAAGTACAGGTACGGACGACCCGCGTCCCGAAGTACGGAAGTACAGGTACGGACTACCCCAAATCCAGGAACGTGCCCAGCTCTGGAGAGCTGTGCAGGGTGTACCGATTAGGAGGGAATCCTGACATCACGCAGTCCCGTAGGCGGGTGTACGACGGGTCCGTTGCTGCTGCGGCTCGGAGTTCCTGGATAGTCCTATCGGCGTCTTGATGTAACGGATCGAGGTGTGAAGGGTCCTGATCCTGGTTGATGGCGCTGAGGGACACGACGCTCCTGAGGTGTGCTGCGGCTTCGGCGCACACCATCTCGTCCTCTGGCGTGGGGCCGGTTAACTGGGGCTCGTGACAGGGCATCAGGGATGCAGAGCTGCTTCCCAGCACGCCACACAGCCATAAACAGGTAGGGCGAAACCTTCTCCTTGAGGCGTTGGAGGCGAGGGTTCTCAACCGCGTCCAAGGTGTAGTGGTTGAGAATCGGGATCAGGGGTCGGTGTTCCGTCCTCAACGTGAAGCTCTGTAGGCCTATCAAGTAAGGCCTGCACTTCGACATGGCCCAAGCGGCGGCGAGCAGCTCGAGTTCAATGGTGGCGTAGCGGGTCTCGGCGTCGGCGAGGAATCTTGAACCAAGATTGATAGAGTACTAGGTTAAACCACGCGCAGCTTAGTGACGTCAGAGGCAGTAGCTCGAGAAAACGACGAGAAAACGATGATTTTGTGTCGTGGACTATTCTAAAATATGCCCCGAGTCTCATCGCTGCAGGGCTCGTCTCGGGACCAATACACTGGCTGGCCAGTACACTGGCTGTTTCCCAAGAAGCAGCAGATTGCATAATCCCTAAACACTAACAAACTCAAACTGCTGGGTGAATGGATATACCCATTTTGTAGGTTTTAGTACTATATTTAATATTATTACTATTAATATTTAACATTATTTTTATTACTATTCTCAGCATTATTTCTATAATTTTGATTACTATTACTGTCATTTCCGATAAATTTAGCAAGCAAAAGAAACTGAGTGTACAACATACAAACACAAACATTATAATTACCTCTAGTTACTTCTACCTCTCTTAATGTTGAGAGAGAGAGAGAGAGAGAGAGAGAGAGAGAGAGAGAGAGAGAGAGAGAGAGAGAGAGAGAGAGAGAGAGAGAGAGAGAGAGAGAAGAGAGAGAGAGAGAGAGAGAGAGAGAGAGAGAGAGAGAGAGAGAGAGAGAGAGAGAGAGAGAGAGAGAGAGAGAGAGAGAGAGAGAGAGAGAGAGAGAGAGAGAGAGGAGAGAGAGAGAGAGAGAGAGAGAGAGAGAACCCCCCCACACATTCAGCCTTGACCTCAACTGCACTAATCTCCTGCTTGTCCTAGGCCACTCCCTTCTACCTCATCTTTCCACTACAAGAACATTTTTTTACTCCGTACTAGTATCACCTTTATTAGTATCATTATAATAAATTACAGTTCCATATATCCCGCACATTAAACTCAATTATAGCAGTAGGCTACATACCAGTGGCGGAACAAGGGGTGCAAAAACGGGGAGAGAGAGAGAGAGAGAGAGAGAGAGAGAGAGAGAGAGAGAGAGAGAGAGAGAGAGAGAGAGAGAGAGAGAGAGAGAGAGAGAGAGAGAGAGAGAGAGAGAGAGAGAGATAATCCCCCAACACACCTGTGCCGGCCTACCGGGCCTGACCTCACTCCCACGCCACACCTACCCTCCATACCACTCCCTTTTATCTACTTTTCACTATGAGAATATGATCATAGCTACTACTATTATTATCATCAATATCACTGTTATTTCTATAATGTTTGTTATTATCATCATTCCCATTCCCATTAAGGAAGCATTCCATTTAAGCAATTCCCATTAAGGAAGGAGATAAGTTGTCTGCGCCCACTAGTCCAAGACTGGCGAACTATTTTTGAGGGAGGCTGACCTCCTCACTGCCACCGACGTCACGCACACAAGAGGAAAATTTCAGTTTAGCCGTGGAGAGACCCGATAAGTCTATAGATCCTGTCTTGTGCCACACTGAACGAGGCATGTGCGTCCCTGGCCATGATCTTGCAGTAGGGCGTAACCAAGCCCGCAGAGGCGAGAGGCGTCACTTTGAAGAATAACTGGGAGTCCTGGGTCAAAGTGAGCGAGAATCGGCGGTCGAAGCAGCGCCGTCTTGACACGACTGAAGGCCTCGTCGTGATCAGGTGTCCACGTAAACGTTCTTTTCGGGCTTATCAGGGGGCGAAGTGGCTGGGCGGCGGCGGCGATGGCTGGGGTGAACTCTGACAGCTGGTTCACCAGGCCCATAAATGAGTGGAGGTCAGTCAAGTTAGCGGGAGTCGCGAAGTCCCGGATGGCACTGACTCTGTCCTCGTCCGCGGCCACGCCCTCAGCTGAGAGGTTATACCCGCAGAAGCTCAGACTAGGCGCGGCGACCACAAACTTGTCTTTGTTCAGTGTGATCCCGTACTTGCGACATCTAGTGAGCATCTGGTGAATACGTTGGAGATGCGTGGGGAAGTCGTCGTCGAAGAGGAGAATGT
This sequence comes from Chionoecetes opilio, assembly GCA_016584305.1. Taxonomy (NCBI): domain Eukaryota; kingdom Metazoa; phylum Arthropoda; class Malacostraca; order Decapoda; family Majidae; genus Chionoecetes; species Chionoecetes opilio. The sequence goes on from JACEEZ010022529.1 coordinate 178,531, forward strand.
CGTCAACCACCTTAACGCAGTTATCTACACCCTGCAGGGCCAGGTCGCCGCGGAGACAGTAAGCGTCACCGGTAGCCGAGAAACCCATGTGGCCTCTGCAGTGTTGAAAGCGGCCGTATGGTGTGATAAAGGTTGTCAGGTGTTGGTCGTCCTCGTGCAGTTCCAACTGCCAGTACCCGCACAAGGCGTCCGCTGTCGTGAAAAAACGCGCTGGCGGGTGGGGACGGCGGTGAATGGAGTTGGGGCAGGATGTGTCGGGATGACACTTGAGAGTTGAGCTTCGTCAAGTCAACCGTGATTCTCACGCCTTTATCCTTAGCCACGACGACTAGCGGGTGACACCACTCTGAAGGGTCGTCACCGGCAAGCTTGATGATCCCCTGACGTGTCATGGACTCAAGTTCCTCCTGAACTTGACGCTGGAATGCGAAGGGAACCTGCCTCGGTATGTGAATGGCGAATGGTACGGCTCCCTCCTTCACGTGAATCCTCATGGGTTTACCCACCATGGGTTTCAGAGGAGCCGTCTTGAGATCCGCCTTGGAGAGAGTAACACGTCCGGAAACTCACGCAGAAAGTGCGCCCGTGCAGTTGACGGGGACGTGGTAGGAGGGAGAGTCAGCTCAGCGCATCTGTTGACGTGCTTTACCTCCAATAGTGGCTTCGGGAAGGCAGGTGAAATGATAGCCAGCTCCATGCAGTGGCTGTAGGAGAGGAGGGGCGTTTGAATACCCTCGTGCACCTGTATCTTGGCAGTACAAGATTTCCCGTGGAGCCGTAGAGTAGCGTAAAAGCATCCCACAGCAGGTGACATTTCTGATCCATCCGCTGTCAGCGTGGTAGTGGCCGATAGAGGCTGTAGGCTGCTGAGGGGGATGTGAAGCATTTGCAGGTGTCTCGTGCCGATGACAGTGACGTCGGCGCCTGTGTCTGGTAACATCTGGAGCCTTGAAGTAGACTCGCCGTACACCAGGTGAACGCAGACCGGGGTGGGAGTCATGGCACTTGAAGGTGAGACATCTGTTACGCTACGACAATTGCTGTATTTACGCCGTGGAGTGGGTGATGCGCGACCAACGTTTAATGCGCCACCCTGGTCATCGTGACTAGGCGTGTTGCGGCAGAACCTGTCGTAGTGGCCAGTTTTGGTGCAGAGGCGGCATTGGGCGGTTTTGGCGGAACACCTGTCAGTCCCCGCCCAATGACCTTGACGACCGCAGTTATAACAAGACGCAGCGCCGGCCGGGCACTTTGGGCCATGTCACCGCGCGCAAGATTGGCAGGGCTGGGAACCGCTGTTCTATGTTGAGGCTTCCAGCGATGACCTGTAGGTGGCTGTTGAGGTGAATGAGGCGTCTTGTCGTGGCGTCTGCCTTTCTTGTAGGTAGACATGACGCGAATACGAGTAGATAGCGGAGGCTGTATTGCGGGTTGCTTCAAATGAGCGGCAGTAGGTGACCACGTTCCTGGAGAGAGGCGCCTGTGTCGAGGGAGATGAGGCGCTGAATCAGCTCTACATCTCGCACGCCCATGAATAAAACCATTTTCAGTTGGATCTCCGCGCACGTCACAGCGTTACCAGTGCACAAGTCGACCTCCTCTGCCAGGTTCTTCAGGCACACGTAGAAATCGGAGAATGACTCGCCGTCAGCCTGTTTACAACACAGGAGTTCTCGACGGCGCAGTGCTTCATTGCGTTGGCTCTTGAAGTGGGACTGTAGAGTGTCCAAGACCTCTGTCACAGTCAAGGGAGTGTCGGGTGCGATCCCTAGGGTATGCTCTAGAATCCTTTGCACGTCCAGTGACACAGCCATCCGTAACTGGATGAGTTGCTTCTGTCGTGGCAGTTTCTGTAAATCCAGCATGGTGGAGAAATCTTGCCACAGTCGACGCCACTGCCGGAAAACTTGGAAGGACGAACCAGCAAGCAACGTTGGTGGGCTGTGAGCCACATGCTTGCCTGCAGAAGGCACACAGGTGGGTGTGGCAGTCACCGGAGACGCGGCGGGCGGAGCAGTGGTCGTGCTCGCAGTAGCCGTGACAGGGGGGGTGGAGGAGGTAGGCCGCACCGCAGCAGCATGTGTAGGAGACTGGAGTGACACGAGAACTTGGAAGCGCGCAACCTCCTAGCTCCTTCCTTCGGGCCTCGTAATCACGTCGACGTCTCTGTTCGTCGCGTTGAATCCTCTCCTCTTCGCGCTTGACGCGATCCTTATCCTCCTGCAAGCGACGAGCGTCCTCTGACACACGGGTATCTTCGAGGTAGCGAAGGAGGGAGGACATGGCATGGCCGTGAGGATGATGCGGCGTCGGCGGGGATGCGGGCGGCAGCGCTGGTGGCGGGGTGTTGAGTGGCTCCCAAGGCGGGGATGCTACTTCCTCATCATATTCCGACCCGCTGGTTACGGGTGACGCATCGGGGAATGACATGTTGAGTGTCGAGACAAACACTACGATGAAATTACCACCGTTCGTGGAAAATTTAAAAAACTGGGTTGAGTGTGTTTCTGTCAGTGTGTGTGTGTGGCGTGGGGCGGGGTAGGGGAGAAGGGGAGTGTCTTGCCGGGCCGCCCTCAGTCTCCACCTGTGTTCAAGGTCACACAGCACTAAGCGGCGGGCCAACACACGAACACCAGGGCCCCGGTACGAAGACGCACCCGCTGTATACACTTCACGGAGCACTCCACTGTTACCCTACCGCCAAACACAGTCTACACGCTTGATATACACGGGCACACGGATCGCTGGTGGACAAAGTAATCCAGGGAGAAGAGCGAGGGTCGTGGTGAGCTGCCTCGTGGGTGAACAGGACGGCGTGGTGTGTTGGAGAATGGCGGGACCCAGCTAACCATCACCGGCGGGCCGACGTAGGCCGTAGAGCGGCGAACGGCGGCCGCTGGCGGCAAATTTACCTCCGTCAGCCCTCCGAAGGCCCGCTGGTGTATTTTCAGACGGGATAATTTACTATGCTGAAAATTAATGTACAGAATTTCAAGAATTGAATATTTCTATGTGTAAACATTTTGAAACAATAGTTATATGATTATCTTGATGTAGTATTACATCACTAGTGACAAGCAGCGGCAACTTGACGTCAATCCTCCGGAGGCGCGCCGATACGTATTTATAAGTGGGAAATATTCATTTCATATTATATATATTAACTCAGTAATATACATAGTATCTCAATATCGGTACCATCACTATTATTAGGCCTGTTCAAGCTATTAAAAATTGTTATAAAAGTTTTTATAATAGTTTATAGAAATTATCATATTTCAGTTTATTTCAAATATTTCCAGTTTAATCAGGAACACCCAGAGATACATAGACATAAAGATGAGATACGTACATAGGAAGGAGTTTACATGGAAAAAGGTTATCAGTTTGTCTGTGTGTGTAGCTAGTATCATATAATAATAACACTTGATTAACCGCGGCGAAGATTATTACGAAATAACACAAGGTCATATTTTCCCTTATTTCAATAACTTCCAACATATTATCAACACATATCAATACTCAACGGTACACCTAATATGGAATATGTAGATGATGGAGTTAACATGAATAATATCATGATTTAGAATATAATATTATTTGAAATCTTTTCCCAGCTATCAATGCACTAAACTGCCAGACGTACGATAGCCATTACAAAGGGTTAAAAACCCACAAAAGGCCTAAATTTTCACCCTTAACCAGTCGATAACATAATGAGAACCTAGTTATAACATGTTTTCGCTCCTTCATTATATCGAAATAGACTGAATAATATGAATAATTGCAGTACGACACGTTTTTTTAGGAATTCCTTGACGGCGCCTGGCGCTGTGTCTGAGTGAAAATAATCAGTTAGTTGGAAAACGCACGAGTGGGTGGATGTTGTTATGTTGTTCGCCACAACCTATATCCTTCTACATGGCTGTTCGCGCCGTTCAGTGTTCCACGTACACCAGCATGTAAACTC
>JACEEZ010022529.1:185000-212156 GCA_016584305.1 Chionoecetes opilio
AGGATAAGACTGACTCTCGAAACAGTACATGGCACAGCTCACCGGAGAGTGACTGTAGAGGAACATATATCACTGGTACAGGAGCCTGGGTCCAACTATTTCGGTCACATCAAAACTGAAAGTGGCAGTTCAGCAAACATAAAGCTGTCCATTTTCCATTCTCTTGGTGAAAATAGCATAGACGTTCAGAAGCTGGTGGCAATTGGGTGTGATGGCACTGTAGTGAACACAGGGAAGAAGGGCGGCGTTATAAGAACAGATATTTTGATTTGAACGTTATAAGAACTCCTTGAAGAACATGTCAAACGTCCTCTGCAGTGGTTTGTTTGCCTTCTCCATGCAAATGAACTCTACCTCTACGTCATTTGTTCCTACATCTGGATGGTTGCGCGACAGGACCAAAAAGTTTCTCAGAGCCTATCGGTTCCTTATTGGCAAATTGTGTGAAAATGTCAATTGTTGCTTTTGAGCCAATAACATGTGAATTTCCGGATGTCAAATTTGAAGATCTGAGTTCGGATCAGCAGTATTTACTGGATATTTCCCAAGCTGGCAATCACTGGCAATTGCTCTGTCTCTTAGTCACATCGTCAGCCAGGAAAACTCGTTATGTCCCGCTGGGTCACACTGGCCAATCGATTTCTGCGTCTGTATGTTGCGACAGAAAGGCCTAGTGATAATCTCGAAACAATTGCTGAATTCATTCATAAGGTTTACTCTTCAGTCTGGTTCATAATCAAGTCCAAACCTTCATGCAAGGATGGCACTAAGCCCCTTTGGATGCAGATTAAGAAGTCACGCTACCTGTCGCAAGATCTGGAACATGTAGTTGATCCAGTGATTCAGCGAATGGGCTACTTTGGCCATCCTGAGAACATTTTGCTGACCATGGTAACCGACGAACGACAACATATCAGGGAGCTGGATGTTCGACGAATCATGCGAGCTCGAGCCTCCAAGACACGTCAACTTGGCATTAGATAATTTCAAATACCATCTCTAAATCTCAATGCCGAAGATTACATTGATTTGATTGACTGGCAGAAGTGTGTCCTGACTAAACCTCCAATCACAAAATCAATCTCTGATGCTAATCTGGAAAGCTTGGTTCGTAACGAAACAACTCATGCATGCCATTGAAATTCCACGTTTTCCATGTCATACACAAGCAGTGTAAAGGTGTGTAAAGGCAGTCACAGAGGCATCAATAGCTGTTGTTGGATAAGAAACAAGGGATGGTTTTATTCGAGCAAGAATACATGCTCGAGCTATCAAGCCAACATTTAACACTTAAGAATGAATATCGCACCATACAGTAGCTTTTCAGATTTGTTGTAAAAAGTATTGTGCTTGCTGGCTTAAGCTGCACAGATTGGATCATATGCACAATGCACATATTGAGTTAGGCCTATGTACAATTGTACATTGCATAATTGTAATGTATAATTGTATATCTAATATACTATAGGAGTAGCCGTGTGTCTGTCTGTCTGTCTGTCTGTCTGTCTGTCTGTCTGTCTGTCTGTTTTGGGTAGCCGAAACTGTAAATACAATTTTGATGAGAGTAGGCTAAAAAAAAATCGGAAATAAATCGTAGGTGGAAAGCGGCTTGGTCCCATGTCGAATTTAATCTTTTTGAAGGGGGGTTTTGGGCCGAAAACACTTTTAGGAGTATTAGATTACCGGAAGAAACTCTGCGATAACGTCTTGCCGCATTTCACTACATCCGTAGACTCACGGCCTTTCCGTTTTTGTGTGTGTATGTGTGTGTGTGTGTGCATGCATGCATGTGTGTGTGCGTGCCTGCGTGCGTGCGTGTGTGTGCGTGCGTGCGTGTGTGTGTGTGTGTGTGTGTTTGTGTGTGTGTGTGTGTGTGTGTGTGTGTGTGTGTGTGTGCTTGGGTCGATATTCTAATATATTCCAAGCACGGCCATTTCGGCCAACTCTACGTTAGCCTGTCAAGGGTTGGCTGTGCTGATGCCGTCGAAGTGTAAGCACCCTGTGGTATCACACGGAACGTGGTCTACCCCGAGGCACTTTGACCAGTGACCAACGACAGCAACAACACAATTGGAGTTTGCACTCACATTGTTGTCTAATATATACTATAACTACAAACATCAATACATGGGTCCGAAGGGCCCACAAGCACTTGTTTTACTCTATAATCAGTGGCATACCCAGAAAATTGAAAAGGGGAGGGCCAATATATATATATATATATATATATATATATATATATATATATATATATATATATATATATATATATATATATATATATATGTTACTTCAGGCTTAACACATACAGACGGACGGAAGGCGGGAAACGAATGGTAACCGTGTTTTGGAGTTCTGGCTAGCACAGGAGACACTGACACACACACACATCGCTTATACACTAATTAACCTTTGTTCTGCGAGGCCAAATCATAACACGACTGCCAGTTTCCCGTCCTTCTGGACAGTGGGATGGAAAGGCGGGAGGTGCACTCCAGTACTTAACGTAACAGGGAGGAACTTTCCATCACCACTGTTAAACCGCCCAGAGATACAACCGCGGTAAGGTTTTGAGGTGTTACGTAGCATATTTCTTCAAGTATCACTTAGAGTGGAGGTGAGAGCAGAGGGTGCTCTCACTCTTGTTTGTTTAGTGATGCAGCCGGGCCTGTCAGTAGCCTAGGTTGTAATCGGTAGTATACGTTTGTGTTTGAGTAGGAGAGTAGAAGGGAGGGTTATGGCCCCTCTCTCTCTCTGGGTAGAAGCTGGAGGGCTTCTATCGGTTCACGGTTTAGTGAACAGTCTGTTGCGCTGAGGCCACAGACGTAACAGTGGCGACCTCGCCAGGATACTTGAAGTGTGCTGCTACGTTAACACTGTCTTGAAGTGTAATAAGTTTTGTGTTGTTTTGTTTTGTCTTTTGTACGTCAGTTGAGTGCAGCCTAGTCCACTATGCAGTCTCCTGCCCTTGGTCCACGAGAGAATTCCCGACCAACGTCTCCTGAGCACGTGTCGTTACCGCCCGTCCCACCCCACAGTCCGCTCCCTCGTCTGGCGGGTGGCTGTGGTGACAACCCCGGTATAATGCACTCCACGCCAGTATACCAGGGACGGTTGTCAACGGAGTCTCTGTTGCAGCTGGAGTTGAGGAAGTTGGAGGCAGAGGAGAGAAAAGCGGAAAGGCAGTGGCAGTCTGAGGAAGCGGAGAGACAGAGGCAGTATGAGCTGGAAAAGTCTTGCTTGGAGCTCACTGCCGCCACTCGTGTGTCGCCTCAGGTGCCGACGCGGGAAGACACTGCCGAGATGAGGCTCGCTAGAAGTCTCAAGCTAGTTCGGCTTTGACGAGGCAAAGGTGACAGAGTGGTTAGGAGGCTTGAGAAGAAGGCTCGAGAGTTTGAGTGGCCTCGTGAATGGTGGGTTGGACTGGTAGCTAATTTGTTGCAGGGAAAAGCCCTGGAGGCATATGATCGCATGGACGTGGATGACCTGGAGGATTATGATGAATTTAAGACATCTATTCTCAAGGTGTACGAGCTTCGGCCAGAAGCATACAGGCTGCAGTTCAGAGGTGCTCGGAAAAGGCCGGCAGACACCTACGTGGCCTGTGCTAGGTATCTGGAGGAGACTTGGCAAGTGGCTAATGAGTGAGGATGTGGACTCCTTCAAAGACCTCAAGGAGTTAATCCTCATGGAGCACTTTACCAACATAGCTGACAAGGACATAGGTGCCAAGATTAGGAGAAACGCTTTAAGTTTTTGAAGGAGGCGGCAACGTGGGCCGATGACAGAGTCTTAGCTCTACGAGGGTCGGGGCCCAAGGTGGGTAGTACTACTCCGTACTCTCGGGAGAGGACTGCTGGAGGAGCAGCCTCTGTAAATAAGACCGCCTGTCAGCACAAGGAAGGTAAGGACGGAGAGAAGCTTACTAGGCCTAAGAGTCCTTCATCTAGTCCTAAGGTAACCTGCTTCTATTGTAAGCAGACAGGTCACATCAAGATGAACTGTGCTAAGTGGAAGGCAACTCAGTCTACCAAACCAGTGGCCATGATTGTTGGGTCTAGCCAAGGGGGCGGGAGAGGGTTGGAGGAGGACAAGGGTGGCGCTGTGGCCTCAGGTACACTGAGGAGTAGCCAGGAAGGCACTCCACCGGTAGAGGCCAGTGACATGTCTTCTAATTAACGTCGCCCCCAGATAAGCTTCTCTCGGAAGTCGCCCTGGACTGGTGTAAGCCCTTCACGTGTCAAGGCCGATAATGAATGAGGGTTCCTGTTATCCAGTCACGGTGCTTCGAGACACGGGTGCACAGCAGTCAGTGTGCAGGAATGTGACCGGAAGAGACGTTAGCACAGGGTGTTACGTGCTCTGTCGGGGGGTGAACTCGACGGAGTACTATGATTGTGTGCCTGTGAAGCTGGCTTGTCCTATTGTGACAGCTGCAGCTCACGTGGCTGTCGTGGATGTTCTGCCAGTGGACGGGGTAGATTTCCTGCTGGGAAATGACTTGGCGGGAGCTAGGATCTTTCCTTCACCTACACCCCCCGTCGCGGTCCCAGAGGAGACCTTTGAGGCCTCGGCTGGTGTGGAGAACGGGTGCGGGGTAGTGGAAGCCTCACTCCCCGTGTGTGCCGTCACGAGGTCCATGGCCAGGAAGGCTGTGGATAAGGACGTGCCGGTGTCATCTCAGGATCCTGGGGCCGACTGTAGAAACACAAGGCTACCGGAGGAACCGGAGGAAAGAAGGGGTGTTACTGCAGAGGGTGGGAGAGTGAGGGCGTCGGTGTTAAGTCTGACGCGCACCACCCTGCTGAGTGCACCGGAGGCGGGGCTGACGCCAGCCCTTCGCCTGGTCAGGATCCTGGGGCCGGCTGTAGAACCACAGGGCTACCGGAGGAACCGGAGGAAAGAAGGGGTGTTACTGCAGAGGGTGGTGAGAGTGAGGGCGTCGGTGTTAAGTCTGACGCGCACCACCCTGCTGAGTGGACCGGAGGTGGGGCTGACGCCAGCCCTTCGCCTGGTCAGGATCCTGGGGCCGACTGTAGAAACACAGGGCTACTGGAGGAAACTGAGTAAGGATGGGGGGCTACTGCAGAGGGTGGGGAGAGTGAGGGCGTCGGTGTTAAGTCTGACGCGCACCACCCTGCTGAGTGCACCGGAGGCGGGGCTGACGCCAGCCCTTCGCCTGGTCAGGATCCTGGGGCCGACTGTAGAAATACAGGGCTACCGGAAGAACCGGAGGAAGGATGGGATGCTACTGCAGAGGGTGGGGAGAGTGAGGGCGTCGGTGCTAAGTCTGACGCGCACCACCCTGCTGAGTGCACCGGAGGCGAGGTTGAAGCTAGCCTTTCGCCGGGTCAGGATGCTGTGGCCGACTGTATGCCTACAGGGTCACCACCTGAAACACCCGACACTCAGGGTCTTGTTCTGGAGGAGGAAGAGTTTGATTCCCCGTCCAGGCGCACCCGAGGGAGTACGAGGAAAGGCGGCGATTTGCTGGCTGGTGCTCGGCTTAACCCTTTACCCCCTACCTCGTTGTTCTCCAAGGAGTTGGTGTCAATCAGGTCGACTGAGTTAAGCCGCAAGCAGCAAGAGGACGAGACCTTGAAGCCCCTGTTCGCTAGAGGGCGGGAGGAGCAGAGAGTAGGGACAGGTAAGGGGGAGTTAGTTCATCGTTGTAGCCAACGTAATGCACCGTCGGTGGACCGATGCGGCCACCGAGACTAACGGAGGAGAGGAGGACGTGCTACAAGTGGTTGTTCCCACGGAGTATCGAGAGGCGTTAGTGCAGTTAGCACATGAGGGGCCCTTGGCGGGTCACCACGGAGTGAAGAAGACGGTTCAACGCTTGAGGCGTAACTTTTGGTGGCCAAAAATGCCTGCCCATGTGGCTTCGTACATCAAGGCGTGCCACACTTGCCAGGTAGTGGGCAAACCGAACCAAGTTCTTCCAGTGGCCCCCTTAGTCCCCATTCCTGCCGTGGAACCCCCGTTCACCCGGGTGATGATTGACGTTGTGGGGCCTTTACCCCCTTCGTCGGCAGGGAACAAGTATCTGCTCATTATTATGGACGTCACTACCAGGTACCCTGAAGCTATCCCAGTCAGGAGCATACACGCCAAGGCTATAGTTAAAAACCTCATTGGCTTCTTCACTCACTTTGAACTGCCTAAGGAGCTGCATTCTGATCGGGGAGTTAACTTTATCTCGAACTTGTTCAAGCAGATGCTAAATGACTGGGGGATTAAGCATATGTTGTCTAGTGACTACCATCCCCAGTCACAGGGTGCGCTAGAAAGGCACCATCAGACGCTAAAGACCATGCTGCTATCCTTTTGCTATGACAGTGGGAAGGACTGGGATCTGAGAGTGCCTTTCATCATGTTTCCCGTGAGGGAGGTGCCCTCGGAGTCATTAGGTTTCTCGCCTAATGAGCTAGTTTTCGGCCACCGGGTGCGGGGTCCTTTGGATGTAGTGCGGAAAGCGTAGAGTGGTACCGCCCAGGGCAAGGCCGAACCATTGCTTGACTTTGTGGCCCGTACCCGGGGAAGGTTGCACCGAGCTCTAGAGGTGGCTCGGGAAAACCTAGTTGTGGCCCGGGCCAGAATGAAGGTCTACTATGACCGGAAGGCCAAGGTAAGGAGTTTCCAGCCAGGGGAGGAGGCACTAGCTCCGTTGCCTCTGCAAGGGAAGCCGTTAGCCGCAAGGTTTTGTGGTCCATACATAGTGGAGAGGAGAGTGGGCGATTTGGACTACTTGATCGCTACTCCTGACCGACGCAAGGACTTCCAGCTGTGTCACATAAACATGCTGAAGCCCTACTACCGCCCCTCATACCTTCATAAAGGGTTGAGTGATTCTCTCAGTTTAGGAGAGGAAGAGGAGGAGGAGTGTGATGGCCTGCCGGTGGTGGGGGATGGAGAAGAAGAGGGAGTAAGTGATGGTGAGAGTTGTGAGGCTCCTTGGGGTGAGCGGCCACCGCCAAAGGGACAAGGTGTAAGCCCGGAGGAGGGGGCACCCTTGATCCTGACGCTTGGTGCGGGAGAGGAGCCAGGCTTTGGAGACGTTGTTCCTGTCGGGCTGTGGGAGAACAACAGTCAGAAGGCCCTCAGGGAGAAATTGCAACATCTGTCCCCGGAGAGAGGGGAGGAGATGTGTCGGCGGCTGTGGCAGTACCCCCGGGTCTTTGGCAGTGACCCCGGGTGGACTACGTCAGCCAAGATAAATAGACAGAAGGTAACGTCACCTCCCCGGGGCGTCGAGGCAAAATCAATCCTTTGTGCGCATGACGTCAATGGGTATCGCGCCAACGGCGCCACCGTTCAAATATTTTATGGCCTCACTCAGGCCTCACCGCCTACCCGACACCTGACACGCCTGACACCTCCCACTCTCTCTCTCTCTCTCTCTCTCTCTCTCTCTCCTTCTCTCTCTCTCTCTCTCTCTCTCTCTAGCCCGTCAGGGTGGCAAGGTTGGTAGAGACGTGAGTTCGCAATGTGCAGCGTCCCTGTGCATTCGGTCAGCGGTTCGAGTCCGCCTAGTTCGTGCTGACGTGGCGGCGCTTTGCATAGTCAATAACCTTGTAGTTGGTACTTGCAAAGTGTCTAGATAGGATGAAAATCTTCTCTCTCTCTCTCTCTCTCTCTCTCTCTCTCTCTCTCTCTCCTCTCTCTCTCTCTCTCTCTCTCTCTTCTCTCTCTCTCTCTCTTCTCTCTCTCTCTCTCTCTCCTCTCTCTTTTTCCCGTAAGCCACCCATATTCTTTACCTTGATCAGTATTGTGTACTCGAGGAGAGAGAGAGAGAGAGAGAGGAGAGAGAGAGAGAGAGAGAGAGAGAGAGAGAGAGAGAGAGAGAGAGAGAGAGAGAGAGAGAGAGAGAGAGAGAGAGAGAGAGAGAGAGAGAGAGGAGAGAGTGAGAGAGAGAGAGAGAGAGAGAGAGAGAGAGAGAGAGAGAGAGAGAGAGAGAGAGAGTTCTATCTAGCACACAAGCTGGGGACGAGACCCTTTGCTTGTGCCGCTGTTGCCGCTTATAGTACTACAGATAGGTGAAATATTTGGAAGAATTGTGGGTTTGGTGAAACAAGCATGAAATTTGGCAGACAATTAAAAAAGGTGCTTGGGTAGATATTTGGCTATAGGGCCATTCCAGATTCATTCCATGAGCGAGAGTGCCTGCCATTTTACAAAATGGCTGCCAAAATATCTTCTCGAATGTTGTATCCGCCATAGCAATGGTGCTCTGTGCACTCTTTTATGTTTTTCCTCTACTTTTTTTTTCTCTCTCTAGTTTTTTCTACTCTAGTGGCATATGTAATTGTTTTGGGTACAATAGATGTGGTATTAGTCACAAGATAATTAGAATAAAATACATTTTTAATATTATTTGGAGCCAGAAGGCTCACATGATGGCTTGTGAATTATGGCCTTGGATTCAGGAATGCAGGCTTTTGTTAGACTGTGATGTTCATTTAATATAGACTCCAGCTAATTTAATCACTTCACATATTTTGACCATATTCTTCTGCTTTCAGGTGTGACAATGGCCAAAGTTTACAAGGTGGTGGATCCCCTACAGCCCGGGACATCAACACAGGGTCTAGAAACTGACTGGAGCAAGTGCGTTCTTTGTCAGGAAGACACGTCAGAGGTGCTTCACTGTCCAGCCGAGTCTACACGTGCCACACAGGGAGTAGGGTACAAGACAATTGCTGAGCTTCTTGTAGGTTTTGACAGGATTGGCTGTTTGCCCACATCAATCAATCTTTCAAGGCTTAATGATGGGAATGGCATTGAAGAAACCTACAGCGGCACAAGGCCAAGTGGCACGACTCATGTAGGCTCCTCTACAACAGAACAAAACTACAGCGTGCAGAGAAGCGTAAGAAACCCCCAGAAGATGCTGCTGATGACTCTGCTGATAGCTCAAAGAAGTTCACCCGCAAGAGTGCTGGTAAGAAAAGTGCTTCCGCCGAAACATGCTTCTTCTGTGACAAACCTGCACCAGATGGGGAGTCTTTGACTCGAAAAGCATCAACATTTGGGCTTCATATCAAGGGTCAGGAAGGCTGCAATGAAATTGCAGGACAAATCCCTACTGGCCAAACTGAGTGCAGGAGACTTGATTGCACAAGAAGCCCGGTACCATCTGCCATGCTTGCTCTCTTTGTACAACAGAGCTAGAGAAACAAAAACATATGAAGAGTCTGGTGTGGACAAAATGAATCATGGCCTTGCATTTGCTGAGCTGGTATCTTATATTGAAGATACTCGCATGGACAGTCTAGTTGCACCCATCTTCAAACTCAGCGACCTGGTCGATCTGTACACAACAAGGCTAGAACAACTTGGAACTGATGTTGCAGGACGCTCCATCCACTGACCTTAAAAAGAGAGTACTGGCCTACTTTCCAGACATGGAAGCTCACAAGCAAGGCCGAGATGTAGTCCTCATTTCACACGAAGATGTTGGACAAGCACTGAGGAAATCATGTGAGCATGATGCTGATGGTGATGCTGTTCATCTTGCCAGGGCTGCGAACATAGTGAGGAGAGACATATTCAAGATGAAAAACCAGTTTGGTGGTTCCTTTGAACCCAACAGCCAGGAAGATTCTGTTCCAGTGTCTCTGTTAGCGTTAGTTGCTATGGTGTTGAATGGGCCAAACATCAAGGCACAGTCAAGCTCTTCAACAATGCCCCAGCCAGTGCTCACGATTTCCCAGCTACTGATGTCCAACAGCATGGTACGACGTCGGGAGAATCAGCAGGCCCATGTACAACAAGGCACAACCAAGGAAGGGAAACACCTCTGCCCATCTACTTGGGTGTGATGGTCCACACGAAGACTCGCAAGCGTGAACTGGTGGACCGTTTGTATGATCTGGGACTGAGTATTTCCTATGACCGGGTGCTGGCCATCTCAACTGAGCTTGGCGACAAGATCTGCCATTACTACAAGATGGAAAAAGCAGTTTGTCCTCCTGAGCTGAAAGGTGGTCTCTTCACGACTGCTGTAGTTGATAACATTGACCACAACCCCAGCTCAACCAGTGCGCACGACTCATTCCATGGAACTGGAATATCGCTCTTCCAACACCCAGACAACGACTTCAGTGGAGCTTCCCGGGCTGTTGCCCACACCCATCGTGATGCTGCTGGTGCCAAGAAGATGTCAGCATCTCTCCCCGAGACCTACACCAATGTACCTCCTGTTGCTCTTCCAAGGCAACACCCACCGGTGCCAAAGCAAGAAGGTCCAAACCGAGCAGACTGTCAGCTCATACCTCAAACCTTGCGGAAGGAATATTGGTAGGTTTCACATTATTCATTAAACATTATCCCACTTTATTTACAAATCAAGCACAAATTACCACATATACATACATTTACATGTTTAAATAATTATGTTATTTTCTGCTTTACAGCTGGCTGGAGCACCTGAAGCAGGTGGTGGACTCTGACACCCTGAAGGAGGATGAGATGATCTCCTGGGCTGCATACCATGCAAGCCAGCAAGCAGCACGACCACCAGAAGACATGAACCTTCATGAAGGCTCTCACGTCCTTGCTACCCCTTTTCCATGACGAGGCAAAATCCGTAGCCATGATCCGCCACTCGATGGACATCGTGAAGACGGCAGTTGATGTCCTGAACCCTGGCCAGATCCCAGTCCTCACATGTGACCAGCCACTCTACACTCTGGCAAAGCAGATCCAATGGAGCTGGCCTACAAGTTATGGCGAGGATCGATTCGTAGTGATGTTTGGTGGCCTACACATCGAGATGGCGTCCCTCAAGGTCCTTGGAGATCTTCTGGAGGGCAGCGGCTGGACAGGAGCACTCGTTCAGGCCGGGGTTGCTACCAGTGGAACAGCAGATTCGTTTCTAAAAGCATCCCACGTGACACGCACAAGACGGGCTCACCAAGTCACAGCCAGTAGCCTGTATCTACTTCAGCAGAGTGCCTACAGGGAGTACATCCAGACCTTGGAAGATGCAAGTGAAGTGGTGCCATTTGAAGACTGGTGTGATGCAAGGTCCGATGCATGTCCTCAATTCCAATTCTGGTACTTCATCCTGCAGTTGGAGCTGGCTGTGATGGTATACGTGAGAGCGATACGTGAGGCCGACTTCCTGCTCTACATAGAGGCCCTGTCTAAGATCGTCCCTTGGTTCTTCGCCCTGGACCATACACACTACTCGAGATGGGTGCCGATCCACCTACGAGACATGGTGTCACTGAAGCAGCTCCATCCCGATGTCTATGCTGAGTTTCTGAAGGGGAACTTTGTCGTCAAGAAGTCAAAGCGTGCATTCTCTGCTGTTGCTTTGACCAGGCCCATGAGCAGAACAATGCTTCCGTGAAGGGAGACGGCGGTGCTGTGGGCCTGACGGAGAACCCTGCAGCTCTTCGTCGCTGGATGGTATCTGGTCCCGAGATGGCTCGTTTAATTCAGGAATTCGAGGGATCAACCGAGAAGAGGCAGGACACAGATGGACGTCACCATGAACAGAAGAGACATGCACAGATGGCATTTGCACAAGATGTGCGATCACTGAGCCGAGCCATGGAAGAGATGGGGAACCCGTTCGCTGAATACAGCAGTGATCTCCTTGTCCTGAACAGCAGAGACGTTGTGGACACAGCAGTGGCAGACACAGTGCGGCAGATGGAGAAACTTGGACTCGAGCAGTATGAGACATATGTTGAAGAGAGGCTTGTGAATCAGACAGTGCCTATCACAGATCCCATCAAGCGGAACAACCTCCATCTTTTCAGCCGCCCACCAGTCAGAGAGAAGTCAAGGAAACAGCTACAGATGTCATCCCTGAAGAACGACTGTTCGCTCTTCTCCAGGCTGTACATTGCCTCCCAGATACGCCATGGTGATTTGGACGAGTTCTTTCAGCACGAAAACCAGGCCTGTCCACCGTCTCTGTCTCAGATGGGTGGCCTGAGAACTGGAACCAAGTCTGACTTGATGCCCTGCCTGGAAAACCTTGTTCCAGAGAAAGAGGATCTCTCCACCCCCAGAATAAAGGTCAACATCCTGGATGGTGCTGCCATCATCAACATGCTGCGACCAGGGACTGCAAAGACATTCCAAGGTTATGCCACTGATGTCTTCGTGCCGTAAGTCACATCCCATATTCAGCATGTAGACAGACTAGACATTGTCTTGGATCTGTACATGGCAGACAGCTTGAAGGCGGACACTCGCAGCAAGAGAGGAAAGGGAGTTAGGAGACGAGTCGAGCCATCAAGTGCAGTTCCTGGAAACTGGCAAGAGTTTCTCCGCATCAACGACAACAAGACGGAGCTGTTCTCCTTCCTGGCTTCTAACGTGGCAGACATTGACACCAACAAACATCTCATCACCACACAAGGCACTGGCGTTCTTTGCCCCAATCGCCAGGACGTGTCAGCTCTAGCGCCATTCACGCATGAGGAGGCTGACACTCGTATCCTCCTGCACCTACAGGATGCCGTACAACAGGGGTACAGCAAAGTGTCAATACGCACAGTTGATACAGACGTGGTAGTCCTGGCCAAGCATCAGCCAATCGCCTCAACATCTCTGAACTGTGGATTGCCTTTGGAGCTGGGAAGAGCTTCAGGTTCATCGCTGCTCATGAGATCGCCAAAGCTCTTGGTCCTGACCGATGTGTGGCCTTGCCGATGTTCCACGCCTTCACTGGATGTGACACGGTGTCCTGTTTTGGCGGCAGGGGCAAGAAGACTGCATGGGACACCTGGACCACCTATGGAGACGTCACACCAGCATTCTGCGCCTTGGGTGCCATGCCAGACCCACGTGCCATTGACTAGTGGATGCATCCACTGGAGCGATTTGTGGTCCTGCTGTACGATCGCACCAGCACAGAGGAGGGTGTGAACCAGGCAAGGAAACAGCTGTTCAGCAAGAAAGGCAGAGCTATTGATGGTCTGCCTTCTACACAGGCTGCACTCATCCAACACACCAAGAGAGCTGTCTACCAGGCTGGTCACTGTTGGGCCCAAAGGATGACCCCTGCTCCAGAGCTTCCGTCACCAAGTGAATGGGGCTGGAACAAGAAGCCTGGTGGTGGATGGAGTATAACCTGGACGACCCTACCAGAAGCATCAGAAGCTTGCAGGGAACTCTTGCGATGTGGCTGCAAGAACGGCTGCAGAGGACGCTACAAATGCCAGAAGGCGGCTCTTCAGTGTACAGCTCTTTGTCAGTGCGGTGGACAGTGCTCTGAGTGACGCGGCTCACAGAGAACAGTTCATTACTGTTTGGACACAATTTTCATCCTATTGACTTGCAATTAGACTATAATAAGCTATTGTGTGTACCTCTGCTACCTACAAAAACAGAAGAAATAATTCTGGGTTGTTTGACGCACTTGACGAAGTGGTCCTGATTTCAAAATCGTAACATGACGTAAAAATGATAATTCTTATTTTTTAGCTCAAACTAGTAATTATTTGCCATTTCAACTGTTATGTGGACAGTAAAATTACTGATGTATGATTTATAATACAAAGGAAAAACATTCCCACCCCTAGAATTGATTTAACCTACAATATCAAAGAATTTCAAATAAGCGATGGCGGCCATCTTGAAAATGGCCGCCATTTTTGTCACAGGTCGAATCTGAGATGGCCCTAAATCTAAAAATCACCACTGAGGCATAGTCTACCTGCGGACCAAATTCCATGCTTGTTTCATCAAACCCACAATACTTTCACCTATCTGCAGTACTATTAGCGGGACAAGCAAAGTTAATTTCCCACCTGACATGCAAGGCCATGCCTTATTTTCTTATGTTCTTATGTTCATACCTCCTCCCTTCCCTTACCTTCTCCTCCTTCTACCCCTTCCCCTACCTCCTCCTCCTCCTCCTCCTCTTCCTCCTCCTCCTCCTCCTCCTCCTCCTCCTCCATCTTCTCTTTCACTCTCACCCTCCTCCTCGCCCTCTTAATTCTTATTGACGTCACTTCCCCCAGCGCGGCAAAAGGGAGGTGACGTTACCTTCTGTCTCTTTACCTTGACGTGAGCTGTGCACGACATTGATGTCGGCGATGCCGCGCCAGTAAAGCTATCTCCCTATCGGGTTAATCCCCTCAGGCAGAAGTCCATGGAGGAGGAGATTACTTATATGCTTGATCACAACTTGATCAAACGGGGGTCCAGTGAATGGAGCTCCCCCGTCACCCTGCAGCCCAAGCCAGATGGCAAGGTCCGCTTTTGTGTCGACTTTAGAAAAGTTAATACACTGTCGAAGATTGACACCTACCCTCTACCTAGGGTCGACGACTCGATGGACAAGATAGGGGCTGCCACCTACATTACCAAGGTAGATTTGGTCAAGGGCTACTGGCAGGTACCCCTCTCGGAGCGTGCCAAGCAGGTGGCCAGTTTCGTGGTAAATGGGGCGGTGTATCAGTGCCAAGTAATGCCTTATGGCCTGAAAAATGCACCAGCCACCTTCCAGAGACTCATGGATCGGGTCGTGGAGGGGATGCCGAACTGTGCCATGTATATTGATGACGTGGTGGTGTTTGACTCCAGCTGGGAGGATCACCTTGGCCACGTGGAGGCACTTGTTCGTCGCCTAGGTGAGGCTGGCTTGGTGGTCAATTTGGACAAGTGTGAGTTTGTCCAAGCCCGGGTGCAGTATTTTGGTTACGTTGTGGGACATGGCCAGGTGTCCCCCCCTGAAGCTAAGGTGGAGGCCATTAACATCTTCAAGGCACCTTCTTGTCGGCGGGCCCTTCAGCGTTTCCTGGGCATGATACGGTACTATCGGCGGTTCATCAAGGGCTACTCTACGGTGCTGGCCCCCCTTACGGACTTGCTGCGAAAGGATAGGAAGTGGGAGTGGTCCGCAGAGTGTGAACAGGCTTTTGATTCAGTGAAGTCGTTACTCTGCCACCATCCTATCATGCGCGCCCTTGACTTCACTAAGCCTTTTGTGCTGGCAACCGATGCTAGTCGAGTGGGCATGGGTGCCGTGTTATTGCAACAGGGGGAGGATCAGAAGGAACACCCAGTTGCATTCTTCTCTAAGAAGTTAATTGCCGCTCAGCGGAACTATTCCGTTATAGAGCAAGAGTTGTTGGCCATTATGTTGGCCTCGCAGCATTTTGAGGTGTACTTGCCTTCATATGGCCTGGTGATCAAAGTTTACACTGACCATCACCCTTTGCAGTTCTTGCAGAAGTTCAAGTTTAAGAATCAACGTCTCACTCGCTGGAGTTTGTTGTTGCAGGAGTACAACTTGGACGTGAAACATATCCGAGGGGTGGATAATGTTATAGCTGATTGCCTGTCCCGGTCAGAGTTGCAGGAGGGGGGGGCTGACAGAAAATTTTGCTTCAGGGAACAAAATTTTCCCCTGGAGAAGGGCGTGTAACACGTGCCAGGAGCCTGACTGGTGTGTGTCCTCAAGTGAATGAGGAAGAGGAGATGAGGAGAGAGAGAGAAGAGTAGAAGGTGTCCCCCCTGGTGGGCCCCTCAATCCCACGTGGCGTGCGGCGCCCGAGTTCAGTGGAGGCTTGGCTCTGCTAGCAAATAGACGTGCCGCTCCGCTCCATAGCCTTTCTTGCTGTCTATCGTTGTTGAGTTGCTACGTTTGTAGTTGTTGAGTCCTTGTTTAAGGAGTTTGCCCTGCTTTCACTTGAGTCAGTGAATAGCTAGAGAGCGTCTGACGTTGTAGTATTTCTTGCGTAGTATTGAATACACGTTGGTTCCACCATTACGGTGAAGCCCTTCAGGCTCAACACATGGAGACGGACGGAAGACGGGAAACGAATGGTAACCGTGTTTTGGAGATCTGGCTAGCACAGGAGACACTGACACACACACACATCGCCTATACACTAATTAACCTTTGTTCTGCGAGGCCAGCTCATAACACGACTGCCAGTTTCCCGTCCTTCTGGACAGTGGGATGGAAAGGCGGGAGGTGCACTCCAGTACTTAACGTAACAGGGGGGAACTTTCCATCACCACTGTTAAACCGCCCAAAGATACAACCGCGGTAGGATTTTGAGGTGTTACGTAGCATATTTCTTCAAGTATCACTTAGAGTAGAGGTGAGAGCAGAGGGTGCTCTCACTCTTGTTTGTTTAGTGATGCAGCCGAGCCTGTCAGTAGCCTAGGCTGTTATCGGTAGTATTCTTTTGTGTTTGAGCAGGAGAGAAGAAGGGAGGGTTACGGGCCCCTCTCTCTCTCTGGGTAGAAGCTGGAGAACTTCTATCGGCTCATGGTTTAGTGAACAGTCTGTTGCGCTGAGGCCACAGTCGTAACAATATATATACGTATTTGCCGGCGCATAAGACGCAGTTTTTTCCCTTAAAAAGGAATGCAAAGTTCACCCTGCGTCTAATCCGGCCATATTAGCGAATGAGAAGTCGGGCAGAGAATGCAGAACAGCCGGTGGTGTATTACTAAGGGGATCTGGAGTGATTTGTGTTGAGCAGTAGTCCACTGAGCACAAATTTGTAAGTGCGTTATCAACAGTAATGTATAATACTAAGAAAAGATTCGAGTTTAATTAAGAGAAAACAAGAGCTGGGGCTACAAGATAGCGATTGTTGCTGCCAAGATGGCTGTATCAGATGTAAACATCATCCACCCCCGCTGCTGCTCTCCATTGTAAAACGTCTGATATCTCAGGTCTGCCGCTTCACCTGGGATACTTCACTTGGCGATGCCCTCCGTGCACCAACCATGGGTCATTACCACTCAGACTCCTCCCCGCACCCATCCCATGGAAAAGACAAACATCCCACTTTCCCACATATTAGATGTCGCCTTAACTCACATTCAACTCGGGCCACACAAGCTAACACAACAGTTGGAAGGAGATGATACAAGGGAGGCAGAAAAAGGTGATATAATTTTCGCTGGGACTGAGTATTGTTGATATGGAATAGTGAAACAAAGAGCATGTCAAAGTTGTATTTGAAGGAGTGTGAGCGGTGAGAGGGAGGTGTAGTATCTTGGGGAGTCTGTCTATACACACAAGGATGGAGAAAGGGCGTCGTGGCTCTGTAGTTTATTTGACAGCGAGTCATTGTACAACGTGGGCACAAGAGATGCGCGGCGTGTGTGTCTGCGTGTCCTGTGGCTGACTGAATTACCTGGCTGGTGCTGCAGTTGTGTCGGCGAGGACAAGTCAGGTCAGTGTCAGGTCACCCTCTAATCCTGGTCCCAGACAGGGGGGTGGCCTAAGCCAAGGCAGGTGTGTATATGCGTGTGTGTGTTAGCGCCGCTACAGTGGTAAGCAAGGTGGGATAGGAGACAGCATAGGCCTTTGTACCACCTCGACCCCTCAATCCTCACCCCTGTACCTCTACGGATAAGGAAACTGTATGAAAGAGTGCTACTAAAAAGGCTGCAACAGTACCTGTAGGCGGGACAAAAGTCTTCCACACGGTGCACCAAGACCAAGACCCATCACGGCGCCACACCGTCCGCTTCAAGGCCGAATCACACCATACCATCATGGTGACACGGCACCGTCTCATCACATCCGTTAGAATTTCTTACATTCAAACAAATAGACATGGTACACTAAACGGTGCCCGTTACCGCTCCAACACATCACCGTCCTGTCGCGTAACGGTTTCTGGGGAAGAATATTTTAACGTAATGAGACTGTGCCGTGCTGATAATTGTCGTTCTCTCAAGGCATTATGTACCCAAAACAGTGTCTTTTAGAGTTCAACTCCTCTTCTTCATCCAACAGAAGTGCGATTAATGCAAATTTCTTCAACCATAGCCTCTGAGGCACCATGTCTGCTTAGAGGGTGAGCAGGAACTGCCAAAAATGACGGAACCGTCACGACTAGTGTCAATACAAGGCACGGCTGACGCTGCCGTGAGTTCAGAGTGTGAACCAGCCTTCACCTGTACCTTCCTGAAGAAGACTAATCAACCCTCGCGACTGTGATAGATTCATAGGTGTAAACCAGTTGTCGATCGATAAAATATCGTCGATCCCGACAACGGTGCCCTTCAACAATTACAACAATAACAACAAGGTAGAGATGGTTACCTTACAGTGTTACCTGAATATCTTCGTAATCTTTTTGTTATTGGACAACCACCAATTTCGAGGCCGAAACTTAGTCCCTTTGAATAGTTTTGAATCAAAATGTGTATCTACACATGAATACTGTGTTATTTCAAATACACAGTATT
This sequence comes from Chionoecetes opilio, assembly GCA_016584305.1. Taxonomy (NCBI): domain Eukaryota; kingdom Metazoa; phylum Arthropoda; class Malacostraca; order Decapoda; family Majidae; genus Chionoecetes; species Chionoecetes opilio. The sequence continues at coordinate 203,193 of JACEEZ010022529.1, forward strand.
CATGTGTAGATAAGCCCAATTAATTAATAAAATGAGTCAATTGAAAATGATGACATTTTCCATTTTTATGTACTGCATAAAAATGACAATAAAAAGTGAAACTTGAAACTAGACCCTCGATAAAAATAAAAATTCATTAATGGAAAGCTGTGATCTTGTCTGTATTTTTTAAGCAATTTCAATTATCAACGATTATTTACCTACATTTGATTTGACTTTGCTAACTTTACTATATCACCTCGCCTTTACTGAGTGGCCCGACCCATATTTTCCGCATGTGGCCTTCTGTGAAAAAAGTTTGGACACCCCTGCCCTAAGGTATATTTTGCAAAAATAAGTTTTTCTATGAAAAAGCTATGATAGTTACGTAAACCCTTTATAAAGTAATAAACATGGAGTACATCAAGGCCTTTCATTTGTGTTGCAGCAAAAAGAAATCAGGTTGAAATTAATTGAGAAAATTACATAAACGTTTGAAATAAAACTTATTTCTTGAAAATTAACGTTTTTTGAGATACCGATAATTACTTCGCGTAGAATAACTCAAGCTGAACTATTGTCTCCCTATTAATGTTTCCTCTAGGACTCACAGTTTCGCGTTAAAATGACAAAAACAAAACTAATAAATTCTACGATTGCTACCATAAGGCATTCAAAGATCCCACCGGTGGTTACCTGCGCTGCGGAGGGCTATTGGTGGGCCGAAGTCCCACCAATAGCCCTCCGCAGGAGTTAGCCAAAAAGTCCGCCCGGAGGGCGGCTTTGCGGCTAGTACCCTAATAAGGTCATGTTGTAATTTTATATTTTGTTTAATTTTTTCGTTTTGAGAGTATGGTGTTTTGCGAGCCCCGTCACTGTCAATCATTCTCCGGGAGATGAATCTGCGTGGATTTCAGATGGAAGATTACGCTGCGGCTATCCCAAGAACCCTGGAGTGCGGGGAGGGCGAGTGGACGGTGGTAATGACAAGGAAGAAGAGAAGAGAGGCAAGGCAGAGTGCCGCGTCCCTCGCCTGCATCTCCTCCGAGGTGAAGCAGCCGCAGGAGGAGGAACAGGTGTGGACGTGTGTGTTGTGGGTCCCTCCCGAGGCGAAGCAGCCGCGGGAGGAGGAAGACGAGGAGGAGGAAGACGAGGAAGAGGAGGAAGAGAAGGAGGTGTGGGATATAGAGGAGTATGAGTGCGGCGTCTCCATAAAGGCGAAGCTGCAGAGAAAGCTGTGGCAGTCGCTGACTGAGTACAAGTGTAATGCCCATTATTCGGGAGATGATAGTATGAGTATTATTATTATAAAATTCCCGAGTTATGTCTTGTAAGTAATTCTTTTCTCAGTTTCACATGACTCATCGTATTTCTTTCTTTCCGCCATCTTTTCGTCTCAGTTTGGCCATCCTAGACGCCATTTTGTTTATCTTCTTTCGTTCTATCACCCGCCATTTCTTTCCTCGGTCTTCCATTCCCCCCCCCGATATGCCGTATGCGAGACACAATCCGTAGGATAATTATTCTGCGATCAGTAATAACTAATGATGTCAGATCCTTTTATCTTTTGCCAGCCATCTGGTTAGACCAAGAAACTCTCCCAGAGTCTTAACGTCTTTCAAAATAATCCCTATCGTTATCGGTTATGGTCATATATGGACGTGGTAGTAAAGATACACGCTAAAATGAAAACCTACCAAATTTCTAGGCTTCATATTTCACCCTCTCACTCCAAAAATGTGTTCGGATAGTATCGGGCCCACAAATAATACCTGTCTTGGTTATTAGACTAGGCATATTAAATTCTCCAGTATCAAAGTAAAACAGGTTTATATTATAAGCCACATGTTCTTATATACGCAAGTTTCATTACTTAAATAGTTATTTCGGGATTATTAGCTTTTCATTTGTGGTCACGGTGGGACCATTCAAACAATTCCCTTTTGGGCGAGACAGCCATAACTTCGTGAGACGCTCAGTCTCCATCCGTCCTCCACCTAGGTAAGATGTAACAAATTCCGCTTCTGTTCCCCCCCCCCCTTTCCTTGTTATCATTATTGTTATCTATATTTTCAAATATGGGTATCTATGTTTAGTGTACGTTAACGTACAGGAGGTGCACCCATCCTTATAAGTATTATTAACAAGAGTCTCCATCCGTCCTCCACCTAGGGAGAGGCTTCAGCGGGAGGCATCCCACGCCTTCCTCTCAAGAACACATGGTCATTGTGTATCCACACATCCAACTCCTTATCCTCACATTCTCTTTCTTACATATATATATTCAAGGTATACCTATAGTGCTCAGTCGATGGGTATATAAGTGGAAATTCTAAGAATGATTCTATAAGGGAAATTATGCTCTATTGTAGCTTGCCCGTTCCAGATTAGAGTTTATGTATGTGTCTACGGTCTCCAGCAGCAATAATGTTTCATGGCGAATAAATAGGATAATGTTTCAAATATAGTTCTTGTGTTATTATAAAAACCCAGGTGATTATTCTGTATTAGGATAATAATTCCCCACATTTCCAAAAGAGTTCAGCCTTACTCGATATAATTCCACGTACCATTCACGACTACCAAGATCAATCTAACATTAATATTAATCAAACGTGCCCAGGGAGTAATCCAGTGAACTACTCGCCGGGGCTGGTGGCAGCTAATCCTTAACCTACACCTTGTTATCCTTCCCCTTAAGCATACCCCCTTATTCAGTATTTTCCGCAGTGAGACGTGGTCATACTACAATCATATAGTGAAGTCAGAAGACTAAGTTAAATTCTCCATTCAAGTTGTAATCATTTATCAAATCATCCCCAAATAATATCATTCAAGTAACGTTGACCAGTCATAAAACCCCCATACCTAAAACCCCAAATTTCCAGCAACACACAAGGATGAGATGGAGGATGAGGAAGAAGGCTGCCAGGATTGCCCTGAGCCTCCGCCGCAGAAGATGTTTTCAGCCAGGCAAAGACAAAGGAGGACGGCGAAGGCTGAGGCAAAGAAGAAGGAGCGCGAGAATCGGCGAAGAGTCCTTCAGATTCAAGAGAAGGAAAGGAACATACAGATAAGAAAGAGAAGGCGGGAATCAAATCGCGCTAAGAAGGTCGATCAACAGATTCGCCTGGCACAGAGGGCANAAGCCTGGGTCGTAGCCGTTGTTGAGGCGCGTGTTTTAAATGCCGGTTAAACGAGGTTCTCCTGTACCAGTTTCCCGTCCTGGGCAGTGGGATGAGAAAGGTGGAGGAGCACTCCAGTAATAACGTAACAGGGAGGAACTTTCCATCACCACTGTTAACCAACTGCCCATAGATACAATCGCGGTAGCATTTTCAAGCGTTATGTAGCATATTTCTTCAAGTATCACTTAGTGCGTGGAGGTGAGAGCAGAGGGTGCTCTCACTCTGTTTGTTTAGTGATACAGCCGGGCCTGTCAGTAGCCTAGGCTGTAACGGTAGTATACGTTTGTATTTGAGCAGGAGAGTAGAAGTGAGGGTTACGGCCCCTCTCTTTCTCTGGAGAGAAGATGGAGGGCTTCTATCGGTTCACGGTTAGTGAACAGTCTGTTGCGCTTGAGGCCGCAGTCGTAACAATATATATATATATATATATATATATATATATATATATATATATATATATATGTATATATATATATATATATATGTATATATATATATATATATATACCGTATTTGCCGGCGCATAAGACGCACCCCTATTTTACAAAGAGGTTTTTAAAAGAAAAAAAAGTACTGGTGTTTTTGAGGGGGGGAAAAAAAATCGTAAATTTATCAAAAGTTATTAAAAAAAAAAAAAATTGTAAGGGAAAGCAAATAATTATGAGCATGTACCTCATTACAATATTCACAGTGCAATGAATGTGAACGAAAAAATATACTAGTTAAAATGTAAAGGGAATGACAGGGTAATCAAAATTGGTCATAATATATTGCAGGATGCCCCCACGAATTGATATTCTAATATTTTGCTACTTATGACATATAGCTTAGATTTAATGTTGTAGGTATGCCTTTGTTGCTTTTCTGCTATGTGTTTAGACTGTGGAATATTTGAAGTATAGATATTGGTATTATTTTGGTAGTGGGCTTTCAAAAGTCCTAGAACTCTTACCTACATCATCGTGTAGCTTTCTTCATTCTGAGTATTTTGAGCCCCATTTCCTATGGCGCAATTGAATAATAATGGAATTACACGTAGTACCGAAAATCTAGTTATTTCAGCCAGAAAGTTAAGTTAGGTTAAATCAGATTAGGTTAGATTAGAGGTGGGGTTTGGTTTAGTAACAGATGATATAGAGAAAAAACTATTATTACCAATAATATGGCAGTGTGAAACGTAGCAATGTTTGCGGGGCGGACCTGGAGGGGCAGGTTGCCCCCCTCCCCGCACACACATGTAAATAAACATTGATGTCCAACAAAAACGAGAGCCAAATTAATTCAAAACATATCAAAACTATTCAGGAGGACTTAAGTTTCGGCCTCGAACTGGGTGGTTGCCCAATAAAAAATATTTACGAAGATATTTAGGTAACACTCTGTAAGGTAGCCATCTCTACCTTGTGTTATTGCTGTAATTGTTGAAGGGCACCGTTGTCGGGATCGACGATATTTGCCCTGGTTTACACCTATGAATCTATCACAGTCACGAGGGTTGATTAGTCTTCTTCAGGAAGGTACAGGTGAAGGCTGGTTCACATTCTGAAATCACGGCAGCGTTCCGTCAGACATGCCTTGTATTCACACTATTTGTCACGGTTCCATCATTTTCGGCAGTTCCTGCTCACCCTCTAAGCAGACATGGTGCCTCAGAGGCTATGGTTGAAGAAATTTGCATTAATAGCACTTCTGGTGGATGAAGAAGAGGAGTTGAACTCTAAAAGACACTGCTTTGGGTACGGTACATAAAGTCTTGAGAAAACGATAATTATCAGCACGGCACAGTCTCATTACGTTAAAACATTCTTCCCCAGAAACCGTTACGTGACAGGACGGTGGTGTATTGGAGCTGTGACAGCGGCGCACCGTTTAGTGTAACACGTCTATTTGTTTGAATGTAAGAAATTCTAACGGATGTGATGAGACGGTGCCGTGTCACCATGATGGTATGGTGTGATTCGGCCTTGAGGCGGACGATGTGGCGCCGTGATGGGTCTTGGTCTTGGTGCACCGTGTGGAAGACTTTTGTCCCGTCTACATCTACCGTTGCACTCTTTTTACTAGCACTCTTTCATACATTTTCCTTATCCGTAGAGGTACAGGGGTGAGGATTGAGGGGTCGAAGTGGTACAAAGGCCTATGCTGTCTCCTATCCCACCTTGCTTACCACTGTAGCGGCGCTAACACAAACTCACACACACACCTGCATCGGCTTAGGCCACCCCCCTGTCTGGGACCAGGATTAGTGGGTGACCTGACGCTGACCTGACTTGTCCTCGCCGACACAACTGCAACACTAGCCAGGTAATTCAGTCAGCTACAGGACACACATAGACACACACGCCGCGCACCTCTTATCCCCACGTTGTACAATGACTCGCTGTCAAATAAACTACGAAGCCACGACGCCCTTTCTCCATCCTTGTGTGTATAAGACAGACTCCCCAAGATACTACACCTTCCTCTCACCGTTCACACTAAAAAAAACTAACACGCTCTTTGATTCACTATTCCATTTATCAACAATACTCAGTCCAGCGAAAATTCCATCACCATTTTCTGCCTCCCTTCTATCATCTCCTTCCAACTGTTGTGTCAACTTGTGTGGCCCGAGTCGAATGCGGGTTAAGGCTACATCTAATATGCGGGATGTTTGTCTTTTCCATGGGTGCGGGGAGGAGTCTGAGCGGCAATGACCCATAGTGGGTGCGCGGAGGGCGTCGCCGAGTGAAGTATCCCAGGTGAAGCGGCAGACCTGAGATATCAGACGTTCTACAATGGAGAGCAGCAGAGGGGTGTGGATGATGTTTACATCTGACACGGCCATCTTGGCAGCAACAATCGCTATCTTGTTGCCCCAGCTCTTGTTTTCTCTTAAACTCCCACCTTTTTTTAGTATTATGCATTACTGTTGATAACACAGTTACTAATTTGTGCTCAGTGGACTACTGCTCAACACAGATAACTCCAGACCCCTTAGTAATACACCACCGGCTGTTCTGCATTCTCTGCCCGACCTCTCATGCGCTAATATGGCCGCATTAGACGCAGGGTGAACTTTGCATTCCTTTTTAAGGGAAAAAACTTCGTTTTATGCGCCGGCAAATACGGTATATATATATATATATATAGTCGACCCTCGATTTAACGGACCTCGATTTAATGAACTTCGGATTTAACGGACATTGGCGTGACAAATTTGCGGGCAAGAATGGCATGCCAGACCACTTATCACCGCTCGAATTGTCAACTCCACATAATTTATTATTTTATCATTTTATTTTGCCTGGTCCAGTCCTTAAATCGACAAAGTTGTCCGGCGGTCCGAGCATCTCCTGTCACTCTTGGTCAGTGTCCGCGCCTCCCGCCAGGTGGCAGCATGGTCAGCAGCGATCGTATTGTTTACATTTGGGCACAAGAAACACTCACGGTTCACCTGCACCGCCTCCGTTAGTCCCATGACCCCCACTGCCCCTGGTGCAGGAACGTGTCTGAGACTATTGAACACTTTCTGCTGCCTCCCGCCAGGTGGCAGCATGGTCAGCAATCGTATTGTTTACATTTGGGCACAAGAAACACTCACGGTTCACCTGCACTGCCTCCGTTAGTCCCATGACCCCCACTGCCCCTGGTGCAGGAACGTCTCTGAGACTATCGAACACTTTCTGCTGCCTTCCGCCAGGTGGCAGCATTGTCAGCGATCGTATTGGTTACATTTGGGCACAAGAACCACTCTCAGTTCACCTGAACCGCCTTCGTTAGTCCCCCGACCCCCACTGCCCCTGGTGCAGAAAGTCTCTGAGACTATTGAACACTTTCTGCTGCAGTGTCAGCGCTTCCACTCCCACCGTGTAGTGCTACGCTCTCAACTCCTCACCATGAACGGCGGCGGCGGCTGGCGTCCACCCCTCCCGGCAACACGCTGTCATCCGCCTCACATGTGCCTTCCTGAGGAAGACAGGTCAACTACAGCGCCTGTGATAGCATCATAGGACATCACCAGGGCTCAAAGTGTTCCTCAAGGGAGCCTTGCAGCCTTAAAAACAACAACAAAGTGACGTAAAAGTCCGCGGCGGGGTAGTTGATATTGGCGGTTGCCGGACAGTAAATACTAGAGTAAGATAAACGTCCGGGGGTGGGTAATGGCTTCGGACTTTTGCGATTCCTGGACGTTTGCGGTTCCCGGATCAGTGCTCCCCCCTCTTAGTCCGGGAAAACGAGTTTTGTGTGTATATATATATATATATATACAGGGAGGTCCCGAAGATACGAGCAGTTAGGTTCCACCTGGCATACTCGTAAAGCGAAATCTTGTATAACGAAACACATAACTAATGGTAAAATATAGCATTGGTTCCAGGACCCCATCAATTTAAAAAAAAAAAAGAAAAAAAAAAAGATGTTTCTCAAGCTAAAATAAACTATAGCAAACACAACAAACACACAGCGTCTATATTACCCACACTGTACTACCTATTCTGTAGAAAAAGCATTCTGAAAGAGAAAATAGGACACAAAATAACATAACTGCACATTAATTAAACATAAAGCATGCATGACACTGACAATACATACATACAAGCAACAAAGATGTTGTATGTACTCTTGGGGACGCCGCGTGATACACTAGACTCGAGAGGGTAGGGTAGGTAAGGGACAAGGGAGGTGTGTGCAGACCTCTTCCACTGCCCACAAACTCATCTCTGCGCATCTGAATCATTGTACATCGTCCAGGGATGTGAATTTTTGTAGGCCACATTGTCGTACCGAGCCACCAGAATTATCATATTTTCAGATTGATTATCGTACAACCTTAGGTAAAATCATATACAGGGAGGTCCCGTTATACGAGCATTCGGTATACGAGAATCTGATGATACGAGATGTGTAAATTAGGGTCTATTTTCAATATACGGGATCGAAAATCCAATGCTACGACATTCAAACTGGGGTGAGTAAAATTATCAAGTTCAACATACACGCCCTACCACTCCCAGGCTGGACAAAGGGGGATTTGGTTGACCCCAGTCAGGTCACCCCTAGCAAGCCATGACATGAAGGGTAATTAAGCATATGGCGAGGCCTGACATTTAGGGGTAATTAGCCAGGTGTGCGGCTCCAACATAAGAACATAAGAACATAAGAAAATAAGGAAGCTACAAGAGGCCGCGAGGCCTACACGTGGTAGTTCCTGTCACCTAACACTACCTACATCCACCTTTCATCCCCATCCATGAACCTATCCAGCTCCCCTTTAAAGCTCCCTAATGACTCCGCACTAACTACCTGTCTACTGAGACCATTCCATTCATTCACCACCCTATTTGTGAACCAGTTTTTCCCTATTTCCTTTCTAAATCTACGCTTTTCCAGCTTGAATCCGTTACTTCTTGTTCTACCCTGGTTAAAAGCGGTAAGAACTTTTCCTACCTCTCCTTTATTAAATCCCTTTATCCACTTAAAAACTTCTATCAGATCGCCCCTTACTCTGCGTCTCTCGAGTGAGTGTAATTTTAATAACTTCAATCTCCTCTCATAACTAAAGTTACGCATCCCTTGTATCATTTTGGTCATCCTTCTCTGCACTTTTTCTAACAACACTATATCCATCCTGTAATATGGAGACCAAAACTGACTGCATAGTCTAGATGAGGCTGACTAGAGCCAGATAAAGCTTTAGAATAACTTCCGCACTTCTACTTTTAACACTTCTGGTAATGAATCCTAATACTCTTTAGTCTATTTCTGGCCTATACATGTTCCTAAGTCGGAGGTCGGGCTCTAATTTCGCCTCAAA
>JACEEZ010022529.1:214907-229778 GCA_016584305.1 Chionoecetes opilio
AAAAAGCCCTCGGACCAATATGGCCAAAAACCCAGCGTCGACAAGGCCCACCTGGCTTTGCAATGAAGTGCCAGCCGGCAATTCACCGCAATAGCCCTGGAGTACCACAAGTCGTCAACAAAGCGTCTTGGAAGGACACCACACACCACAGGGAACCCACCCCTGTCCCTCGGAACCTTGGGACCGCAGTCAGGTCACCCCTAGCAAGGCGTGACCTGAAGGGTAATTAAGCATATGGCACGGCCTGACATTTAGGGGTAATTAGCCAGGTGTGCTGCCCCAACCTTGGGACCGCTACACTACCCTCTTGTGTATCACGCGGGGTCCGCTACAGTACAACGTCTTTTTTGCTTGTTATGCATGTTTTATGTTTAATTAATGTGCAGTTATATTATTTTGTGTGCAATTTTCTCTTTCAGAATGCTTTTTCTACAGAATAGGTAGTACAGTGTGGGTAATATAGACGCTGTGTGTTTGTTGTATTTGCTATAGTTTATTTTAGCTTGAAAAACGCGTCTTTTTTTTTTTTTTTTTTTTTTTTTTTTTTTTTTTTTTTTTTTTTTTTTTAATTGATGGTCCTGGAACCAAACCTATATTTTACCATTAGTTATGTGTTTCGTTATACGACACTACGAGTATGCCAGGTGGAACCTAACTGCTCGTATCTTCGGGACCTCCTGTACAGGGAGGTCCCGAAGATACGAGCAGTTAGGTTCCACCTGGCATACTCGTAAAGCGAAATCTCGTATAACGAAACACATAACTAAGGGTAAAATATAGGTTTGGTTCCAGGACCCCATCAATCAAAAAAAAGACAAGAAAAAAAAGACATGTTTTTCAAGCTAAAATAAACTATAGCAAACACAACAAACACAGCGTTTATATTACCCACACTGTACTACCTATTCTGTAGAAAAAGCATTCTGAGAGAGAAAATAGCACACAAAATAACATAACTGCCACATTAATTAAACATAAAACATGCATAACAAGCAAAAAAGACATTGTAATGTAGGGGACGCCGCGTGATACAAGAGAAGGTAGTGTAGCGGGCCCAAGGTTGGGGCCCCACACCCGCTAATTACCCCTAAAGGTCAGGCCCTGCTAGGGGTGACCTGACTGCAGTCCCAAGGTTGGGGCCGCACACCTGCTAATTACCCCTAGATGTCAGCCATTAAGCCATATGCTTAATTACCCTTCAGGTCACGGCTTGCTAGGGTGACCTCCCTGGGGTCAACCAAATCCCCCTTTGTCCAGCCCAGGAGTGGTAGGGCGCACATTTTGAACTTGATAATTCTACTCACCCCAGTTTGAATGTCGTATCATTGGATTTTCGATCTCGTATATTGAAAATAGACCCTAATTTACACATCTCGTATCATCGGATTCTCGTATACCGAATGCTCGTATAACGGGACCTCCCTGTAGTCAGTAAATGACTTTATAATTTTAGTAAATAACTTGTAATTTACTTTAGTAATAACTTGGTAACTCTACTCACCCCAGTTTGAATGTCGTAGTATTGGATTTTCGATTTCGTATATTGAAAATAGACCCTAATTTACACATCTCGTATCATCGGATTCTCGTATATCGAATGCTCATATAACAGGACCTCCCTGTATACAGGTTGACCATCACTAATCCGGCAACCACGGGACCTTAGGACTGCCTGATTTTCGACATTTCTGGATTATTGATGTTATGTCCCATGACTATACGTATACGCTGTATATAGGGCACCGTACACAGGGCCCAGTCTTTCTGCTCTAGCCTCCTGTCCCACTCCTCTCTGCCTAGGAATGGTACTATTGACGCTATAAGCCTTTCCCTCCTACTTTTATACTTGTTGCATTCCACAATGACATGTTCTATGGTTTCTTTCTCTCCTACCCTGCAGCTACAATTGTGGTTCTCCAGTTCCCTGTTCCTTCCGTTGACTTCCAAGGTGCTTGTTCTTGCTTTATAGAATAACTTTCTCCCCCAGTCTCCTGCATGCCAGGTCACCCCCTCTGGTTTATGTTTCCACCTGTACCCTTGCAACGTTGATTTTTTGTTGGAAGGTGAGCCTACAGCTGATTCTGGGTACAGCGCCATAAAAACAAACGGCGCCAGGGAACAGGCGCCTTCCATTGGCAGGGAAAGAATGGGCTACGGAGTGGCAAAGAAGGAAGATTTGTGTCAAGTTCGAGCACCGAGCTTGACAGACGACCTACAAAGCGATACTAAGCAAAAAAGGTCACAAGAAGAAGAAGAAGAAGAAGCCTCCTGAAAACAGTGGCGCGCCAACCCGGGAAATTTGAAATTGTGCTCCGAAATTCATGCCGGAAAACTGATGGAACCGGAATATTGATTGCCGGATTAGTGATGGTCAACCAGTATATATATATATTTTTTTTTGCTCTTTTATTTTTCATTCAGCTGCGGCATTATTCATGTTGTCACAGCTATATCCTTTGTTCATTACTGAGGTACTCATTTGGCAGTATTGGATTGGCATCAGCTGCCTTGGGAATCAATGATCTCTAGAATTACACATATATTTAGTGGGCATTGTTATCATAATTTTCTTTAAATAATTAATTTTGTTTTGTTTCCCAGACTCAGCTGGTGTGCGCAGTGATGTTATAGCAATATTGCAAGAAAGGGAACAGACTTTGGAACAGAACACTCACAGCAAGCTAGTAGAAGCTCTCAAAATAACACCCTTGCCAGAAGATTTGAGGCTGCATACGCTCATCCCAACCTATATATCTGGCACACAGAAGTCTCTCAACTTAAAAACAATGGAATTGGTAAGTTTTATTTTGATATTATGTTCATGCACTTATTAATTGAATGAGCTTAGGGAAGTGATGACCTAAATGCCCATCATTATGTGGCACACTAGCATAAATTAGTCAACCTTACAGATAACTGAGCCTGAAACACTGGAAAATCATAGTTTATTCCCTTTAAGTTATAAGAGGCTAGCTAATGGGACAAGGATAGAGGATTGAATTTATTTTTATAATACAATGACCCTTTAGTTCATTCCACTGGTTTAGGCTACTCCCTTTCAATTAAGTAAATGTCTATTATTCATGTGCAAATCTGTGGAATATTCAACAAAATAATGTGTTATTCCATGAAAGTGCATGCTTGATTTTTTCACTACCTCGATGCACTGCTTTGAAAACTTTCCTACCCGATTATTTAATGTAATTTGCTCATATAGATATAACAACCTATTTGAGAAGTATCACATATGTCGGCGTATAAGTCAATATTTGAAGCCTATTATAATATCTCCAAAACTAGACTTGTACACCGAGTGTAGAATGTGAACTTGTACCACAAAATTATAAACAACAGGAGCAGCCTGCTTAAGACTCGCTGTGCACCAATTACCATGAATTCCATGGCCTGCCATAACTATTTCCAACTGAATCTCATGTTTGGTTATATTTATTTACAATAAAAATGGTAATAGGATAGAAACGACAAACCATACAGACAGTATTGAAATAGAAACGATCACCACCACGCACCATTTCGAACAGCCGACGGACTAAACAAACATCACATCAGTGATCGGCATCCCAGTTGTGCTATAACCCACCACACAGGCGGGCTTTGGAAACTATGGGTCTGTTACACTCTGTATACATTCACTCAATCACCTGACTGCATGTTAAATGGAAGTTCTGGACTGATAATACAAGTAAACCTACAACAAAAAAATCATATAGATAAAATATTTGGAGATACGTACAGGATTTTTAAGAATATTAGAGTGGCATTGCATACATGTTGTATGTTTGCATGCATTTTAATAATGTTTGGAAAATCCTGAAGAGTTATAACATTATTTTCTTAATTTCAAAGAGCATAACAAAAAATGTTCATCAATAAGTTATAAGACTTATATTTTTTATATACAATTATGTAATGGTGTGATATATATATATGTGTATATATATATATAAAATATATATATATATATATAATATATTATATATATATATTATATATATATATATATATAATATTTTATACAGGGGGTCTCGAAGATACGAGCAGTTAGGTTCCACCTGGCATACTCGTAAAGCGAAATCTCGTATAATGAAACACATAACTAATGGTAAAATATAGGTTTGGTTCCAGGACCCCATAAAAAAAAAAAAATAAAAAAAAAAAATAAAAAAAAAAAAAAAAAAAAAAAAAGACATGTTTTTCAAGCTAAAATAAAACTATAGCAAACACAATAAAACACAGCGTCTATATTACCCCACTGTACTACCTATTCTGTAGGAAAAGCATTCTGAAAGAGAAAATAGCACAAAAAATAACATAACTGCACTAATTAAATATAAAACATGCATAACAAGAAAAAAAAGACATTGTAATGTGGGGGATGCCACGTGATACAAGAGAAGGTAGTGTAGCGGCCCCAAGGTTGGGCCACACACCTGCTAATTACCCCTAAATGTCAGGCCGCGCCATATGCTTAATATCCTTCAGGTCCGCCTTGCTAGGGGTGACCTGACTGCAGTCCAAGGTTGGGGCCCACACCTGCTAATTACCCTTGAATATCAGGCCGCGCCATATGCTTAATTACCCTTCAGGTCCACGGCTTGCTAGGGGGACCTCACTGGGGTCAACCAAATCCCCCTTTGTCCAGCCCAGGAGTGGTAGGGTGCGCATTTTGAGCTTGATAATTTTACTCACCCCAGTTTGAAGGGTCGATCATTGGATTTTCGATCTCGTATTTTGAAATAGACCTTAATTTAAACATCTCGTATCATCGATTCTCGTATACCGAATGCTCGTATAACGGGACCTCCCTGTATATATATATACCGTATTTCCCCGGCACATAAAAACGCACCTCCGCATAAGACGCACCCCTATTTACATTGAGGTTTTTGAGAAAAAAATATTTTAAAGTTTTGAGGGGAAATTTTTTTTGTTTTCGTAAAATTATTAAGTTATTAAAAAAAAAAAGGGATTTGTAGGGGAAAACAAATGATTATGAGCATGTACCTAAATACAATATTCAAAGTGCAATGAGTGAATGAAAAATTATACTAGTTAAAATGTAAAGAATGACAGGGTAACCAAAATCGGTCATAAATCATAATATATTGCAGGATGCCCCCACGAATTGATATTCTAATATTTGCTACCCATGCCCATATAGTTAGATTTAATGTTGTAGGTATGCCTTTGTTGCTTTTCTGCTATGTGTTTGACTGGAAAATTTGCAGTATAGATATTGGTATTATTTGGTAGTAGGCTTTCAAAAGTCCTAGGATTTCTTACCGATACAATCGTGTAGCTTTCTTCATTATGAGTATTTGAACCCCATTTCCCATGGCACAATTTAATAATAAGGGCATTACCCGTAGTATCAAAAATCTACCGTTACTTCAGCCAGAAAGTTAAGTTAGGTTAAATCAGATTAGGTTAGGTTAGGGGTGAGGTTTGGTTTAGTAACAGAGATATAGAGAAATAACGAAAATTACCAATAATATGCAGTGTGAAGCGTAGCAATGTTTACAGCGCGGACCTGGAGGGGCAGGTTGCCCCCCCCCCCCCCCCCCAAACACACACACATGTAAACAAACATTGATTTCCGACAAAAACGAGAGACTGATTAATTCAAAACACATAAAAACTATTCAGGAGGACCTTCGGCCTGGGAAATCGGTGGTTTCCATAACAAAAATTCACGAAGATATTATTTAGATAACACGTAAGGTAACCATCTCCACCTTGTTGTTATTGTTGTAATTGTTGAAGGGCCCCCGTTGTCGCGATCGACGATATTTGCACTGGTTTACACCTATATGAATCTATCACAGTCCGAGGGTTGATTAGTCTTCTTCAGGAAGGTACAGGTGAAGGCGGGATTCACACTGTGAAACCCGGCAGCATTCCGTCACCCGTGCCTTGTATTCACACTATTCGTCACGGTTTCCGTAAATTTTCGGCAGTTCCTGCTCACCCTCTAAGCAGACAGGGGTGCCTCAGAGGCTAGCTTGAAGAAATTTGCATCAATAGCACTTCTGTCGGATGAAGAAGAGGAGTTGAACTCTAAAAGACATTGTTTTGGGTACATAAACCCTTTGAGAAAACGAACATATCAGCAGGGCACAGTCTCATTACGTTAAAATATTCTTCCCCAGAAACCGTTACGTGACAGGACAGTGATGTATTGGAGCCGTGACGGCGGTGCACCCGGTTTTATTGTAACACGTCTATTTGTTTGAATGTAAGAAATTCAAACGGATGTGATGAGACGATGCCCTGTCACCAATTTCACCATGATGGTATGGTGTGATTCGGCCTTGAGGCGGACGGTGTGGCGCCGTGAGGGGTCTTGGTCTTGGTGTACCGTGTGGAAGATTTTTTTTGTCCCGTCTACAGGTACCATTGCAGCCTTTTTACTAGCACTCTTTCATAGTTTCCTTATCCGTAGAGGTACAGGGGTGAGGATTGAGGAGTCGAGGTGGTACAAAGGCCTATGCTGTCTCCTATCCCACCTTGCTTACCACTGTAGCGGCGCTAACACACACACGCACATACACACCTGCATCGGCTTAGGCCACCCCCCTGTCTGAGACCAGGATTACAGGCCCGAGGGTGACCTGACGCTGACCTGACTTGTCCTCGCCGACTCAACTGCAACACCAGCCAGGTAATTCAAGCAGCCAAAGGACACACAGAGACACACGCTGCGCACCTCTTGTCCCCACGTTGTACAATGACTCGCTGTCAAATAAACTACAAAGCCACGATGCCCTTTCTCCATCCTTGTGTGTATAGACAGACTCCCCAAGATACTACACCACCCTCTCACCGCTCACACTCCTTCAAATAAAACTTTGACACGCTCTTTGTTTCACTATTCCATTTATCAACAATACTCATTCCAGCGAAAATTCCAACACTATTTTCTGCTCCTTCTATCATCTCATTTAACTGTTTGTCAACTTGTGTGCCCGAGTCGAATGCGGGTTAAGGCGACATCTAATATGCGGATTTTGTCTTTCCATGGGTGCGGGGAGGAGTCTGAGCGGTAATGACCCATAGTGGGTGCGCGGAGGGCGTCGCCGAGACGTTTTATCATACGTTTTACAATGGAGAACAGCAGAGGGGGATGTATGATGTTTACATCTGACACGGCCACCTTGGCAGCAACAATCGCTATCTTGTTGCCCCAACTCTTATTTTCTCTTAAACTCCAACCTTTTCTTAGTATTATGCATTACTGTTGATAACACAGCTACAAATTTGTGCTCAGTGAACTACGCTCAACATAGATAACTCCAGACCTCTTTATAATATACCACCGGTGTTCTGCATTCTCTGCCCGACCTCTCATGCGCTAATATGCTGCATTAGACGCAGGGTGAACTTTGCATTCCTTTTTAAGGGAAAAAAAGTGCGTCTTATGCGCGGCAAATACGGTATATATATATATATATATATAATATATATATATATATATATATATATAATATATATATATATATATATATATATATATTATTAATATATATATATATATTATATATATATATATACCGTATTTTCCGGCGCATAAGTCGCACCTCCGCATAAGACGCACCATATTTTACAAAGAGGTTTTGTGAAGAAGAAAAATATTGGTGATTTGAGGGGAAAAAAAAAATTCTCGAAAAATTATCAAGTTTAAAAAAAAAAAGGATTTGTAGGGAAAGCAATGATATGAGCATGTACTAAATACAATATTCACAGTGCAATGAATGTGAATGAAAAATTATACTCGTTAAATGTAAAGAGAATGACAGTGTAACCAAAATCGGTCATAAAATCATAATATATTGCAGGATGCCCCACGAATTGATATTCTAAAATTTGCTACCTATGACATATAGCTTAGATTTAATGTTGTAGGTATGCCTTTGTTGCTTTTCTGCTATGTGTTTAGACTTTGTGGAAAATTTGCAATATAGATATTGGTATTATTTTGGTAGTGGGCTTTCAAAATGTCCTAGGAGTCTTATCTACATCATCGTGTAGCTTTCTTCATTCTGAGTATTTTGAACCCTATGTCCCATGGCGCAATTGAATAATAATGGCATTACATGTAGTACTGAAAATCTACCGCTACTTCAGCCAGAAAGTTAAGTTAGGTTAAATCAGATTAGGTTAGGTTAGAGGTGAGGTTTGGTTTAGTAACAGATGATATAGAGAAATAACGAAAATTACCAATAATATGGCAGTGTGAAGCGTAGCAATGTTTGCGGGGCGGAGCTGGAGGGGCAGGTTGCCTCCCCCGCATACACACATGTAAACAAACATTGATTTCCGACAAAACGAGAGCCAGATAATTCAAAACACATCAAAACTATTCAGGAGGCTTAAGTTTCGGCCTCGAAATCGGTGGTTGTCCAATAACAAAAATTCACGAAGATATTTAGATAACACTGTAAGGTAGCCATCTCTATCTTGTTGTTATTGTTGTAATTGTTGAAGGGCACCGTTGTCGGGATCGACGATATTTGCACTGGTTTACACCTATGAATGTATCACAGTTGCGAGGGTTGATTAGTCTTCTTCAGGAAGGTACAGGTGAAGGCTGATTCACACTCTGAAATCACGGCAGCGTTCCGTCAGCCGTGCCTTGTATTCACACTATTCGTCACGGTTTCGTCATTTTCGGCAGTTCCTGCTCACCCACTAAGCAGACATGGTGCCTCAAAGGCTTTGGTTGAAAAAATTTGCATTAATAGCACTTCTGTCGGATGAAGAAGAGGAGTGGAACTCTAAAAGACATTGTTTTGGGTACATAAAGCCTTGAGAAAACGACAATTATCAGCACGGCAGTCTCATTACGTTAAAATATTCTTAACCAGAAACCGTTACGTGACAGGACGGTGATGTATTGGAGCCGTGATGGCGGCGCACCGTTTAGTGTAACACGTCTATTTGTTTGAATGCAAGAAATTCTAACGGATGTGATGAGACGGTGCCCTGTCACCATTTTCACCATGATGGTATGGTGTGATTCGGCCTTGAGGCGGACGGAGTGGTGCCGTGAGGGGTCTTGGTATTGGTGTACCGTGTGGAAGACTTTTGTCCTACAGGTATCGTTGCAGCCTTTTTACTAGCACTCTTTCATACAGTTTCCTTATCCGTAGAGGTACAGGGTTGAGGATTGAAGGGTCGAGGTGGTACAAAGGCCTATGCTGTCTCCTATCTCACCTTGCTTTTCACTGTAGCGGCGCTAACACACACACGCACATACACACCTGCATCGGCTTAGGCCACCCCCCTGTCTGGGACCAGGATTAGAGGCCCGAGGGTGACCTGACGCTGACCTGACTTGTCCTCGCCGACACAACTGCAACACCAGCCAGGTAATTCAGTCAGCCACAGGACACACAGAGACACACACGCCGCGCACCTCTTGTCCCCTCGTTGTACAATGACTCGCTGTCAAATAAACAACAAAGTCACGACGCCCTTTCTCCATCCTAGTGTGTATAGACAGACTCCCCAAGATACTACACCTCCCTCTCACCGCTCACACTCCTTCAAATACAACTTTAACACTCTCTTTGTTTCACTATTCCATTTATCAACAATAGTAATTCCAGCGAAAATTCCAACACTATTTTCTGCCTCCCTTCTATCATCTTCCAACTGTTGTGTCAACTTGTGTGGCCCGAGTCTAATGCGTGTTAAGGCGACATCTAATTTGCGGGATGTTTGTCTTTTCCATGGGTGCGGGGAGGAGTCCGAGTGGTAATGACCCATGGTGGGTATGCGGAGGGCGTCTCCGAGACGTTTTACAATGGAGAGCAGCAGCGGGGGGTGGATGATGTTTACATCCGACACAGCCATCTTGGCAGCAACAATCGCTATCTTGTTGCCCCAGCTCTTCTTTTCTCTTAAACTCCAACCTTTTCTTAGTATTATGCATTACTGTTGATAACACAGTTACAAATTTGTGCTCAGTGAACTACTGCTCAGCACAGATCACTCCAGACCCCTTTAGTAATACACCAACGGCTGTTCTGCATTCTCTGCCCGCCCTCTCATGCGCTAATATGGCTGCATTAGACGCAGGGTGAACTTTGTATTCCTTTTCAAATGAAAAAAGTGCATCTTATGCGCCGGCAAATACGGTATATATACATGGAGGTCCCGAAGATACGAGCAGTTAGGTTCACTTGGCATACTACGTAAAGCAAAATCTCGTATCATGAAACAACATAACTAATGTAAAATATAGTTTTGGGTTTCCATCATTATAAAAATAAAAAAAAATATAAAAAAACAAAAAAAACAAGACATGTTTTCAAGCTAAAATAAACTATAGCAAACACAAAAAACACAAGCGTCTGTATTACCACACTGTAATACCTATTCTGTAGAAAAAGCATTCTGAAAGAGAAAATAGCACACAAAATAACATAACTGCAATTAATTAAACATAAAAACATGCATAACAAGCAAAAAAGACATTGTAATGTAGGGACGCCCGTGATACAAGAGAAGGTAGAGTAGCGGTCCCAAGGTTGGGGCCCCACACCTGCTTTTAAATTACCCCTAAAGGTCAGGTCGCGCCATATGCTTAATTACCCTTCAGGTCACGCTTGCTAGGGGTGGACCTGACTGCGGTCGCAAGGTTGGGGCCCACACCTGCTAATTACCCCTAAAGGTCCAGGCCGTGCCATATGCTTAATTAACCTTCAGGTCATGCCTTGCTAGGGTGACTGACTGCGGTCCCAAGGTTGGGCGCACACCTGCTAATTACCCCTAAATGTCAGGCCGCGCCAGATGCTTAATTACCCTTCAGGTCACGGCTTGCTAGGGGTGACCTCACTGGGGTCAACCAAATCCCCCTTTGTCCAGCCCAGGAGTGGTAGGGCGCACATTTTGAACTTGATGATGTACTCACCCAGTCTGAATGTCGTATCATTGGATTTTCCGATCTCGTATATTGAAAATAGACCCTAATTTACACATCTCGTATCATCGGATTCTGTATACCGAATGCTCGTATAACGGGACCCTCCTGTATATATGTATATATATATATAGATATATATATATATATCATATATATATATATATATATATATATATATATTATAATATATATATATATATATATATATACAGGGAGTCCCGTTATACGAGCATTCGGTATACGAGAATCTGATGATACAAGAGGTGTAAATTAGGGTCTATTTTCAATATACGAGATCGAAAATCAATGTTAGACATTCAAACTGGGGTGAGTAAAAAATTTCAAGTTCAAAATGCGCGCCCTACCACTCCAGGGCTGGACAAAGGGGGATTTGGTTGACCCAGTGAGGTCACCCTAGCAAGCCGTGACCTGAAGGTAATTAAGCATAGGCGACCTGACATTTAGGGGTAATGTAGCAGATGTGGCCGCCCCAACCTTGGGACCGCAGTCAGGTCACCCCTAGCAAGGCGTGACCTGAAGGGTAATTAAGCATATGGCGCGGCCTGACCTTTAGGGGTAATTAGCAGGTGTGCGGCCCAACTTGGGACCACTACCTTCTCTTGTATCACGTGGCGTCCCCTACATTACAACGTCTTTTTTGTTGTTATGCATGTTTTATGTTTAATTAATGTGCAGTTATGTTATTTTGTGTGCTATTTTCTCTTTCAGAATGCTTTTCTACAGAATAGTAGTTACAGTGTGGGTAATATAGACGCTCTGTGTTTGTTGTGTTTGCTATAGTTTATTTTAGCTTGAAAACATTTTTTTTTTTTTTTTTTTTTTGAAGGGGTCCTGGAACAAACCTAATTTTACCATTAGTTATGTGTTTCGTTATGCGAGATTTTGCTTTACGAGTATGCCAGGTGGAACCTATCTGCTCTATCTTCGGGACCCCCCTGTATATATATATATATATATAGCCTATTTATATATATATATATATATATATATATATATATATACATATACATAAATATACACACACAAACCTCGATTTCCCGGATATCGGATTTGCCGGACAAAATCAGAGGTCCGGGGATATGTCAGAGTCCCAGACAATTTTTTTTTTTCTCACGTTGAAATGCCTGGTCCTGTTCGTAAATTGACAAAGTTGTCCGGCGGTCCGAGCGTTCCTGCACCCTGGTCAGTGTCCGCGCCTCCCGCCAGGTGGCAGCATGCTCAGCGGCCGTATTGTTTACATTTGGGCACACGACACTCACGGTTCACCTGCACGGCCTCCGTCAGTCCCCTGACTCCCACTGCTCCTGGTGCAGGAAAAATCTCTGAGACTTTTGAACACTTTCTGCTGCCTCCCGCCAGGTGGCAGCATCCTCAGCGGTCGTATTGTTTACATTTGGACACACGCCCACTCACGGTTAACCTGCACAGCCTCCGTTAGTCCCCTGACCCCCACTGCCCCTGGTGCAGGAACGTCTCTTGAGACTATTGAACATTTTCTGCTGCCTCCCGCCAGGTGGCAGCATGCTCAGCGGTCGTATTGTTTACATTGGGCACACGACACTCACGGTTCACCTGCACGGCCTCCGTTAGTCCCCTGACCCCCACTGCCCCTGGTGCAGGAACGTCTCTTGAGACTATTGAAACACTTTCTGCTGCCTCTCGCCAGGTGGCAGCATGCTCAGCAGTCGTATTGTTTACATTTGGGCACACGACACACGGTTCACCTGCACTGCCTCCGTTAGTCCCTTGAGACTATTGAACACTTTCTGCTCCCTCCCGCCAGGTGGCAGCATGCTCAGTGGTCGTATTGTTTACATTTGGGCACACGACACTCACGGTTCACCTGCACAGCCTCCGTTAGTCCCCTGACCCCCACTGCCCCTGGTGCAGGAATGTCTCGAGACTATTGAATACTTTCTGCTGCCTCCCGCAGGTGGCAGCATGCTCAGCGGTCGTATTGTTTACATTTGGCCACACGACACTCACGGTTCACCTGCACCGCCTCAGTTAGTCCCCTGACCCCCACTGCCCTTGGTGCAGGAACGTCTCGTGAGACTATTGAACACTTTCTGCTGCCTCCCGCCAGGTGGCAGCATGCTCAGCGGACGCTAAAAGTCCGAGGCGGGGTAGTTGATATGGCGGTTGCCGGACAGTAAATACTAGAGTAGGATAAACGTCCAGGGGTGGGTAATGGCATCGGACTTTTTTTTTTTTTTTTTATGAGAATAATTCCTGGACTGTTGTGATTCCGGACTATTGCGGTTCCCGGACCAGTGCTCTCCCTATTAGTCCGGGAAAACAAGGTTTGTGTGTATATATATACATATATACACACAGCGTGGTCGACTTACGACCATGATCAGGACCGACCGACCAGTCGTAAGTTGTTCTGGTCGTAAGTCGGCCTATGTTATAATTTTTTTTTTTTATTTACTCTACATTAGTGCCTATAGCGCCTGTAGGCAGTGACTACTAAGACCGGATGGTAGGTCCTGGAGGTTCACTTGAGGGCTGTGATGGCCTTCGCCTGTGGTTAGCGCAGGCAGAATGAAAAAAATAATATGTATAATGATATTATAATTATCTTTGTCATATTTTATCAACATTTTCATTGTTCATTATTGTTAAACCATCGTATCACCGAGTTTGATCCCCGATGAAGACCAAAATCTTTCTACACCGTCGAGTGGCCTAAAAACACCCACATGCCCTGCTCATTAACTCTACCTCAATTGCGAGTGAATCAGAGGACACAGGGGGGCAGCATGAGCCTCTAATCACAGGCATCACTATAAAAATCCTGCCTGCGCCACCATGGGCGAGGGCCAACCATCACAGCTCTAAAGTGAACCCTCAGGGCCTACCATCCGTGTGTTAGTCACTGCCTACAGGGGCTATTGGTACAAATGTAAAATAAAATAATATTTTTTTTATGCACAATTATCAGCATTTACCGCCAGTCGTAAAGTCGAATAGTCATAAGTTGCGTAGGTCGTAGTCGGCGACTAGTTGTGTGTATATATACTATATATATATATATATATATATATATATATATATATATATATATATATATATATATATATATTAAGGTGCGTTAAGTAATAGAGGTTGAATTTCAAAATGCAATGAAGTTAACGAGGAATGCTTTATTCTTTTCCTTTTACAACAAAACAAAGTGACAGAAAAATTATATTGATTGGACGATATCTTCATGTCGCGCAGTGACCATACTTCTTGGCCGTCTGATACATTTTCCGGTGGTCTTCGACAACTTGAAGGAGGCATTGCAGCTGGTCCTCCGTCTTCGTGCAAGGGTTCTTAGTGAAATCCTGCACAAGAGCGACCCCTCGTTCCGCGGCGCGTTGGTGACGAGAAGGCCACGTACTCGCCTTGCCCCGGCCTGGTACATGGGGTTCGTCCCCCACATGGTAGGATCGACGTCGAGGAACCCTTTGGTCGATGTCCAGCAGATCCAGGAATTTTTCAGTGTTTTCGTGACGAAGGAGGCAACGGTCTTGTTGTCTAAGTCAGCCTCCTCGACGCAAACCTTGGGTGGAGGTTCCTCTGATCCCTCCATGCTTCGGAGGTTGGCAACAACATTCCGCTTCTCCTCCAGGGGCATCATCGTCAAAAAGCGCAAGTTCAACTGTCACTTCAGACAGGTACCACATGTGAACGTCCCAACGCTTTCAGCCCTGACTCTCTGATCGCCTTGTTCGTCTCTTTCGCGAGGGCTTTGTAAAGGTCAGGTCATTCTTGGGGCGTTTGCTGACACGCAGCTGAAACCGCCGAATGTAGTACGTACGATGAAGATGCAGAACTCGCCAGTTTGGAGGAATGCGGCCTACTGTGCGGACTGACGTCGCTGTTTCTGGTATCTGCGAACTGAGGCGCGAAGA
>JACEEZ010022530.1:9232-16732 GCA_016584305.1 Chionoecetes opilio
TATTTGTTTGGGCATGACGTCACGATCCACTTGTGGCAGCGATGTTTAAAATACAGGTTGTGTGCAGTGCGCTCAGCTTTGACTTACATGAATGTTACATATAAAGATTTATAAGTACTTATGTTTTGTTCTAATATGTTAGGGCACAGGCCCAGAAAAAAAAATCTTCCCAGAAAAAAAGAGTTGGTTGTGCTGGAAGGCATCCAATACTGTTGTGCAGAACATTTTGATGAGAACATTAAGCTCATATAGTATGGCTTTCATGTTTCAGAACTCTATCAAAGCTTAAAAATGACTACATTTTGTTTTATGCTAGAACCATAAGCCTCGAGTTAGCAATTTGTCTTAATATTAGTATTCATCCAATATACTATAGGAGTAGCCGTGTGTCTGTCTGTCTGTCTGCCAGTTTTGGGTAGCCGAAACTGTAAATTCAATTTTGATGTGAGTAAGCAAAAAAAATGCAAATAATATAATATACTATAGGAGTAGCCGTGTGTCTGTCTGTCTGTCTGTCTGTCTGTCTGTCTGTTTTGTGTAGCCGAAACTGTAAATTCAATTTTTATGAGAGTAGGCTAAAAAAAATCGCAAATGAATCGTAGGTGGTAAGCGGCTTGGTTCCATGTCGATTGAATAATTTTGAAGGTGGGTTTTGGGCTAAAAACACTTTTAAGAGAGTGTGTGTGTGTGTGTGTGTGTGTGTGTGTGTGTGTGTGTGTGTGTGTGTGTGTGTGTGTGTGTGTGTGTGTGTGTGTGTGTGTGTGTGTGTGTGTGTGTGTGTGTGTGTGTGTGTGTGTGTGTGTATGCATGTGTGTGTACCTGTCAAAGGTTGGCTGTGCTGATGCCATCGAAGTGTTGGCGCCGCGTTGAATCACACGGAACGTGGTCTACCACGAGGCACTTTGACCAGTGACCAACGACAGCAACAACACGATTGGAGTTTGCACTCACATTGCTGTCTAATATATACTGCTACTACAAACATCAATGCATGGGTCAGAAGGGCTCACAAGCACTTGTGTATATCTATAGATAAGTAGGTTTAGAACTCTAATTTAAAAGGACACCTTGGATTGATCCTAACGCTGCCACCTAGATGCAGCGGAATGAGAGTTGAGTGCACTCACACTGAAAAGTTTTTAATGGAGTTTAAATGATAATCCAATTGTGTAGTATCAAGTTTTCAACTACATATATAAAAAGTGATCAACGGAGAGAGTGTATGCCGTGCGCGGCAAGGTATATAGCGGATATAGAACAATTTTGAGTGGAATTGTGCACTTTTTGCTACAAGCACCAAATTTTGCACAGTGGTGCATTTTGATATCCTAAAAAGATATAGCTATGGAGACATTTGAATAAATTGATGTAAACTTGTCTTTTGGCAGTTCTTCCAAAAGGCCATCAATATTTTTTTACGTCGCATATCTCTGTTTTTAAGACAGGTAGAATAACATTCTTTGTGTCTATACATACCTTTTTGAGGTTAAGGAATCCAGTGGAAACTAAAAAGAAACTATAACCTTCTTAGTTGAAGAAAAAAAAATAATATGTATATAAGAAGTTTTTTTAGCAAAGTCCACAAATATGTGAGCAACTCATGAATATCATTCATGCCACAATAACATAACTTAGAACATCTTATGAAAATATGAAAATATCCTTTGATTACTTGGGTTATACATATTGTGAGCTATACTAGTATATATAGCATATACGTATATATATATATATATATATAACAATTATGGTAAGGGAAATTTTTATTTCAGTGTATTAACAGAAAGAGGGTTATGTATGCAATACACGTATAGCTAGGTAATTATAATGTTTGCAGTAGCATTTACATAATTTTTACCGTATCTACGGCCCAGACATCCATATACAAAAATCCACAGTGACAATACACAGATATTTGTATACAGTTTATTGAATTCTTAGAGTTGCTGAAGTCCGTAATTGTCATATATATCACTACATTTGCAGAGGGCAGTATACTTCAAACCAGCTTTGTAACATTTACAACGCACTCTGCAACCTTTTGTGCAACCACATTTGAACAACTCATGACAAAACTTTGATTCCACCGGGAGGGTTGTTCACTTTGGTTCCCATTGCTTCTTGGCGTTTCTTGACCATCCCCAGTTAGGCCAGGAAATAAGCACCAAAAAAGTGCCGAGGTTGGACAAAAATGTTAACAAAGCAATTTCACCTGAAATGGGTTCTTTGGAGGTATCACTAACCAAAAAAAAAGCCCCACCCGCATCCCCCCACTGCAAATACTCGTTTTCACTAAAAAATCCTAGATCCCGCCGCCGCGGAAGTAAAAAATAAAATGGGCAAATTTTGTGAAAATCAAATAGAAACACAAAAAAAGTGTTAATCCTACAAATTTTGAGGTGCTTTTTCATTTGGAAAATTTTCAAGGCATATAAGGGGCATTCAGCTCAAACGAAAAATCAAACGTCTTTTTTGGGATAATTTTGAAGGAAAAGTGAAAATGATATGATCCTCTGAACATATCTGTGCGATTTACACCAGTACGATTGAAAAAATGTATATACGTGATGCCGCATTTAGAAATACTTTTTTCTTTTATTTCCAGATCTAGATTGTAGGGCACCCCCCAAGACAGTGCGGCGTTTTTTAATGTGTAGAGACACTATTTCTTTTAAGAACGATAAATTTATTCCACGTTGGACGCAAAGGCCTTTCCTTTAATAAATGCCCCCATAGACACACTGAACTATATCCAACAAACCCCCCCCAAATATAAATTTGATGAAAAGGGGAAAGCAATTGTCCACCAATGTCGAAAAAGTCACAAAACAGCAGACGATATGAGCAATCGGAAACGCCAAATTTCATAAAAAACGGCCCTACCCACAAAACTGCGATGTAATACTAAAAATGCTCTTTTCACACTGACTGCTATCCTGGGGGAGCATGTTGATCAGGGAAGGCCAGAAAGTATCCCACCAATGTTGAATATGAATTCAGCCATGTTATGCTCCTTACGTGTCAAGAAATCTTGAAAAGATGTAATGAACGTCGCAAAACTCATCCGACCTTGGGCTGTGCAGTGACATCGCTTGCATGTTTTTAATGATTTACCAGCAAGGGAGGCCTTTTACCCCCGCAGATTTTTAAATTAATTCTCCACGAAATCTTACCTTGAAATGTTACCTACAAAAAAGGATGGAGCCCAAACTGGGAAACGAGGAGCCCTTCGGTACCATCGGAAATGAAGAGCGTCTTCTGCACGTTTTTGAATAGGGGAAAACAATGATGAAAACTGCACCAGATGAACTCTATGAAACATGGAAAGCCATGAAACCCAGTGGAGGGTTTTTTCCCAAAAAGTTTGCAAAGGAACTCTAGCACATTAGGGAAAAAGAGTATCGATATCTTAACAAAAAAAGGCAACCACGATTGTCACACCAAAAAAACTAATGGAAGCAGTTGTTTCGGGATGCGCACTAAAAAAATGAAGACAACCCCGATGGCATGGATTCTTTTGACAAAAATCAAGTTAAGACCCTGGCATCCTCTCATGTAAAAACATCTTCGGGCCCAAATTGAATGGATTCACGCTCTCTACAGCGTCTTCTTCTTACGGTTTAATGGTGACAACCATTTCCCAATCTCTTCCATAGAGATTGTCTATCCCACCATCTTTTTTGGAAAAACCATGTGTGCATGAGGGGGGATAATGGGAAACATTCACCATCTCCTAAAGCTTGTTCCAGAGAGCAGTAGTGCAACGCCCTGTACATGATTTGCAGTACATCATTGAGGTGGTAGCCTGCCCTAAATTTTCAGGGCCCAAAAAAAAAAAGTCGCTACTCGGAGATCTTGAAATGCGCCCCGACACTTTCAAGCAATCATACTACATGTTTTGGTTTGTGTTTGAGGGGGTATCAGGATCTAGCAAAAGGGGATAAGCACATCGTCGCGGGAGGGGGAAATTATATAGGTGCTACAGTTTTGGTTTCACCAGAAGTGCTAAACCATGACCAAGAAGAGTTTTCTTGCCAACCTTCCCAACAAGCAGCTTTCATCAATCTATTGCAGAGAAAAACCCAAAAAGCGGAATCGCCTTTGAACATGCAAAAGGTGATGTGACTAAAGATATTATGTCAGCATGTTTTCACGCCAAAAGACCCAACAGGTTGCGCGAGGATTCTGAGTTTTTCAGCTGCAAACGCATCATGCAATATTCTGAAAAAGATTATACAGGTTTAACAGCCAAATAAACGTGTGTGTCCAATTTTGGAAAGGGAAGTTTGACCCCTTACTCTTGGCGCCCTGCTCTTTCTGCCGCTTTCAGGGGGTGGACACTACGTCTAGCCCTTATGGGATTTGCAAAGTGTATACTCAAAAAATATGCAATAGAGGGGTGTATTCAATTTTTCATGTTCCTTTTCCCTAAAGCAGAAATAAAAAGAGTTTGGAAAGATCCTTTTTAATCTCAGGGTCCCAAAACATCTCTGAGTCTTCTGGCAAGATGGACAAGTTTCACAGAAAGGGGGTACGCCACCAGTTTGTCGCCGAAAACTTCCGCCCCATCTGATGCACCCTTTTTTCCATAGTCAGCCATCCCCTCGGGTTCAGGCGGGTGTGATAATGATCTTAGCAGAAGAAGGGTGGACGACCTCCTTCGGGCTTATATCCCGTCAAAATGTCTCACCGTCGGCACCTATCGACTATTTAAGAAAATGCATAAATTTGTGGTGGAAATTGCAACACAAGAACAGTACTCCCGAAAAAATGAGTCCATTCACCCAGTTTGTGGTCAATGCAAGGGCATTACCTTTTAATTTGGGGAAAAAGCAAATCCACAAGCCCCTGTGGTATTGAAAAAAATGAGGGGGGAAAACGATGGATAAAACGGGACTATAATAAATTTTAATGTTTTTTGAAAGAAATTTTGGGAATATCCCAAAATTACATTTTTATATAATAATACATACCAAATACCAATAAAATAATAATATGTAAAAGATTATACCCGGGTTTGTTCGACAATAAATTTTGCCATTTTGGGGGAATTTTGGCCAAAATTTTAATTTTTTTCGAGGATTTCAATATGAACACACCCTTTCAATCTCTTCCAAAGTAATTTTAAATGAAATGCCCCTCAAAATTTATGGGATAGACACTTTTATTTTTGTTTCTTTTTGATTTTTGCAAAGTTTGCCTATTTTAATATTTTTCCTTCCGCGGCGGCGGGCATCTAGGATTTTCAGTGAAAACTATTTCCAAGGTGGATTTGAGTGGACTTTTTTTTTGTGGTTAGAAATACCCCAAAAAACCCCTTTCGGTGAAATTGTTTGTTAAAATTTTTGTCCCAAACCCGGGACTTTTATTTCCCGGCCTAAATAGCTTGGGTCAGGAAAATCTGGTGAAGTACACATGCCTGCCCCCAAAATTCCTCCCCGATACACTGCTTTTTTTAGTGTTCCTTTAGACTGCTTTTGTTGGGGAATATCTTTTTAAACGCTTTGGTATGGGGGGCAATCTTTTGTCATTGAAATCCAGCGCCTATCTATTTCCACAGCATAACTGGGGTGACACGGTTTTTTAGTGGGATTGGGAAAAAAAAGTTGGGAAACCCTTCAACATTTAATGAGGTCGAAAAAAGTTTCCGGGTCTTCCCCGTGCTCCCACTGACTTTACAGAGTGTGACATGGTAAAAATAAGAACGTTTTTTCATAAATTATGACAGAACAAGTGATCAAAAAAAGGTGAAGGGGCCAAGAATAGCTGTTTGCAAAAATTCCTTCAACAATTATTAAATATAACATTATAATATAATATATATATATATATATATATATATATATATATATAATATAATATATAAATATAATATATATATATTATATATAAAATAATTATAATAATATATATAATATATATTTTATAAAATATATTATATTAATTTTAATATAATATATAAAATTATATTTTAATATATATATATTATAATATATATATATATAATATACATATTATATTTATAATTATAATAATATATATATATAATAATATTATATATATAATATTATATATATATATATAATATATATATTTTATATTATGTATATAAAAATATAAAATTAATATAATTTTTATAGTTAATATATAAATATATTAAATAAATATATATATATATAGATTATATTATATATATATATATATTATAAATATATATAAATATATATATATATATTTTTTTAATATTAAAAATTTAATATATTATATATATATATATATATTATAATATATATATATAATTAAAATATATATATAATATTTTATATATTTTAAAATATATATTTTTATATATCATGAAGTTTCAGGTGACAGAGACACTGGTATACTTGGGGTTTTTTAGCAACGTTTTGCCAAGGGACTTGGCTCATAGGCTAAAATATTTAAAAATTTTATTTGTAATGCTAAAAAACGAACATCTAAAAAAATTTAATTTTAAAACATAAAATTATTCCTATATTTTTTAAAAATTCTAACTAATAAAAAAATATGTTTTTTACTTAACGGACCTTGGTGGTAGCTGTCGAGTTTGGGAGGGACTGAATGAACACTGGTTTTTTTGGGGGAAATTTTAGCTTGTGTGTGGCGATCGCCGGGGAGTCGGGCAAACGAAACAGTGGTATCATTTTAGTATATGTATTTTTTGTGAATGAAATTGGGGTTTTTAAATCGGGGAAAGGCTTTATGTGTATAGCTTTTAAAATTTATGTCACTAGGGTAGGGCCTTGGATAGGGTCTAAAGTCATTCATAGAAAAAGGGGGTCTAAAACATGTGAGTGTGAGCGGGTGCGATTGCGAAAGGGGAAGAAAAGGGGCGACCATCGTGCAAAAACCTTTAGTCGAAAACCCAAGGGTTAGATTCCCTTTTTCTCGCCGACTTTCTAGCTTCAGCTAAACATTTGAAATTTTAAATTTTGTTTTTTTGAAATAAGGGCTTTAGGTATAGAGTCTTTATTTTGAAATGAGTTCTTTGGGTAAGAGAATTTGTAAAAAAAATTACTATACTCTCTAACTAAATTAAAAAACTAATTCCCTTTTTCCCTAAGAACTATTTCAAAAATAAAGACTCTATACCTAAAGCCCTTATTTCCAACATAATTTAGAAATTTAAATGTTCTAGCTGTAACGCTAGATACGTCGGCAGACGACAAGAATCTAACCCTTAGGCTTTTTTGAGCATAAGGTTTTTCTGCACGTACTGGGCGACCCATTTTTTTCACCTTTCCCTCTGCAATCCGTCACACTCACTGATTTAGATCACCCTTTTTTTTGAAAGATTTAGTTCCTATCCAAAGGCACATCCCCAGTGACACTAAATTATTAAAACTATACCATCAAGACTTGTCCCCTGTCTTAATAACCAAGTCATTTCAAACAACTACATATACTCAATGACTACCCCTGTTTCGATTTCCCCCACTCTCGGTTCGATCGCCCCACACA
>JACEEZ010022530.1:21301-23801 GCA_016584305.1 Chionoecetes opilio
AAAATTAAAACAAATAAAATATTATACATAACTAACCCTTACTATCAAAATGAGGGTTCAGACAGACAGATTGTCACAATCTTTGAAAAATGACATACTACGAAAAATATACAACTAACGGAAATACTTGATCAAAATTTAATTTTTAATCCCAATTTTTCACTTACGTTCAGATAGAAGGCTTTCACGTTCTCTACGATACTACAGTAACGGGGCCAACCCCGAGACGCAAAAATTTTATTCGGATACGGGGGGAAATACCTTTTTCCCCCCCGAGACTCCCTTTTAAATTAAATTATCAGGGCCTTTGCAGCTGGACGTTCC
Organism: Chionoecetes opilio; assembly: GCA_016584305.1. NCBI lineage: Eukaryota > Metazoa > Arthropoda > Malacostraca > Decapoda > Majidae > Chionoecetes > Chionoecetes opilio. Next base: position 21,626 of record JACEEZ010022530.1, read on the forward strand.
TATTAATAAAAGTGGGGGAGTTTTTATTTTTGTGCTAGTAGACAAACATTCTGGTCAGGGTTTTCCCTGGTCTGTGGCTGCATCACCTTCACTTTGATTTTAACTAATGGATCTAATGCAGATAGTGGGATTGATGGGTTACGTCATCTACAGACTCACTGTTTTATCTTGCTTACTTCTGGTCTTCATAATCTAAAGGAAAGTCTCAAAAGTTTCAAGAATGTTTTTCATCTAGTTTCGCCATTTAAAGCTGTATCTGAAATACAGACCATCCTAATATTAATATATGTAGAATTTAAAATTTATGTAATATACAAAAATAATTATGCAATTATATATTTTATATAATATTTATATATATATAATATATATATAATATTATATATAAAATATTAATTATATATATATATATATATAGATATAAAATATATATATTATATACGGATATAAATATATATATATATATTTTATAATATAAAAATTTATATTTTAAATATATATATTTATATATTTATATATATATATAATATTATATATAAATATATTATTATATATATATATATATATATATATAATATTTATATTTATATATATATATATATAAATATTATATATAATATATAAAATTATATATTATATATATATAAAAGTTGTTTTTCTTAGTTGGTAGTACTTTTGATTTTTCGGGGTGAAAAAGACACTCGCATACTTGGGTTGTTTATGCCAACTTTTCCCCAAAAGGGCACTTGGCATCATAGGCTAAAAATTTTAAAAAATTTAAAATATAAACAATGCAAAAAAGCAAAATAAAAAAAATTATTCTTAAGAGACAAAAAAGTATTCCTATATTATCTAAAATTACAAAAAAATAAATAATTTGTACAAAAGGACCTTGGTGTGTATGTGTCTGTTTTGGTAGAGGACTGAATGAAAAATAGTTTGTGGGTAACTTTTCAGCGTGTGGGGCATCAAACCCGAGATTGGGAAATCGAAACAATGTAGTATTTGGTATAGTATTGGGTGAATGATTGGTTATTAAGATCAGGGGCGAGCTTATGTGTAGGATTCTAAAAAATTTAGGTCATAGGGAGTGGTTTGGATAGGATATAAGTCTTCATAGAAAAAGGGTGATCTAAACATTGAGGTGAGCGGATTCCAGATTTCAAAGGTGAAAAAATGGGTCACCAGACGTGCAGAAACACCTTTATGCTCAGAAACCCTGGGGGTTTAGTTTCCCTTTGTCGTCTCCCCGGTATCTAGCTTTAAAACAACTAAACATTTAAATTTGTAAATTATGTTAGAAAAAAAGGGCTTTGGGATAGAGTCTTAATTTGAATGAGTTTTTAAGGTAAATGATTTAAAAAAAAATTTTTAAATTTGAATTAGGAAGATGTAACTTAAGTAGATCATATTTTTTTTTCGAAGGGGTGTAACTGAGATGCCGTAAAAGGGAAATTTTAACAATGTGGACTATAGGGTTGGGTTCGTTCGATTTTGGGGTTGAATTTTTTTCTAGGAATTTGAGATGGTTTCTTCAATTAATTTGGGGGGGGTACCTTATTTTGGAAAAAAAATTTTTAAGGAATTTTATTTATTTCAAAGGAAAACCAATTAGAAGAGAAAAAATAGCATCTGTGTAGAGGGTCTTAATAGTATTGATTTTAAAAAGGTTAGGGATCAATACTAAAAAATACTATTAAACCCTATACATTTCTTAATTTCTTTATTTTTTTCCTTTATATAAGAACAAATTTTATAATTTTCCAAAAATTACCCCCCCAAATAATTTACCAAAATTTAAAATTCCCAATAAAAATTACCCGCGAACGAAAAACCATTTAAACCCTAGTTAAAACCCTTTTAAAAGGCTTTAGTTACCCCTTTAAAAAAAACCCCAAAATTTACCTTGAATCTTCCTAACTCAAAATTTTTATTTTTTTTATAATTCTTTACTTTAAGAAACCCCTTTCCATTTTTAAAACCTAACCTAAAAAGCCCTACTTTAACATAATTTACAATTTTAAATGTTTGGTTAGCGATCTCGGCGAACGCCCAAACCCCAGCCTGAAAAAAGGTTTTTTTCCCCGTATGGTCACCCCTTTCCCCTTCCAACTCAACCGCTCACAACGATTTAGTCATTTTTTATATATTTAGTATTTAAGAATTGGACACTTTA